>PVJL010013957.1:0-30019 GCA_004026885.1 Lyroderma lyra | reverse complement strand
CAGTAAATTCACCCATTTTTCCTGCACTGTGCACATGAAAAGTATCCCTGAATTATCTCTTGTCTGGGTGAAGACTCTTTTTAGAAAGCTCATCAGAATTATCCACAATCAAAGAACAGATGTTAAAATAGCATACCTCTTAATTTTCCCTGTTCTTTCATGGCCTGTAAAACAAGATGCCAGGTTTGAAGAGATCAGACATGTTCTGAGAGGGGTCAGAGTAGAACTGGGTCGCTTTTGATAACTGGAGCTAGCAATTGGAAGTTTTCTGCAGTATCTATTTTTGTATCCTGGAGAAAACCTGGATACAAAAGTCACAAGAAGAATCAGTATTTTCAGCTGCCTCAGGTAAGGCTGTTCAGACAAGTCACCTATTGGGTGGGGTAGCAGTGAGACAATGAGTGAGATCAGCTTGCCTTATTACAGGGTGTCTGGAACACCTAGTCTACTTGCAGACACACTGTCTCTATGATGGATTCAGAGTCCTTTGATCAGATTTTATTCAGCTGTTCACCTTCCTGCATGATGAACCGCTCCATTGATCTCAGATTTCAGCATCTAATGTAAATACAAACTCACAGCTCAGTGAACCCACAGTTATTACAGCCAGTTTCCTAAAGAAACCAGCATCTTCTTTGAAACTCTCGGTTGTTGAACCCTCATGAAGATTTCTTCATATATGACCATAACCTACAGGAAAAGATAAATTTTGGCCTTGCTCACCAACCAAAGAGGGAGTAAGGAGTCTGAGGCCCAAGAGGTAATGTTCTGATTTGGTTTTCTACCAGTGGGTTCTGATTATTGAATTATCTGATGTCATCAATTTGGCCTTGCTGTTGGCTTTGGGCATATCTACATGCCTTTAGTCAAAGAGTCTGTGCATCACTGCTCTTATAGTTTTCATTTCTATGACACTGGTATCACGGTAATTTGTGAGTATACATTATGCATTTTTATAAGTAAAACACCTGTGAGATTGTCATCCTGGGTCAGGGTTGTGACTTTCACAAAGCTACCTGGGATAAGCTCACTTATTCTGTAACTACTCACTCCCTGGCTGCAGCATCCACTGTCTAGTTTTTGACTCCTCTAATACTAGTAACTATGCCCCTAGTTACCAGAGTTAAAGAGTTAAAGTTAAAATTCTTACTTAGAGAAGTAAAAAGTGAGAATTCTCATTTAGCATGCACAATAGGTTTCTGGATAAGTTATTCTCCTGGTTGGTCTGCTAAATTCAGTTTTGGGTGTGTTGTGTCTGTTCAGTCTTGATCATAGAATGGGGAAACCTGTGTATCCTGGGGCTGAGGCTTCTGTCTCAGAGCTATAGGGTCAGGGCTGGACAGTTTTCATTAATAGAGGAACTCTTATTTGCATGTCATTCTGCTATATAAGGAAGTCTGGAGTTGGGTACCTACACAGAGAGTGGTGTCTCAGTGCAGGAGTGAGTGTCCTGGTGGTAATGAGAACATTTGGTAAAATATGATTTTTATTATTTTATGTGCATATTTATACGTGTAGTATCCATCGTCTTATTTTAGTTTTACATATACACACAAGGCCTGTGTCATAGCTATCAATTTTACCTTCATTCCACAGATGAACATTTATAGAGAGAACCATTAACTTGTAAGCACAGTTCTGTGGCATTTGGTAGAGGAAAATAAGCATCCCCTGCCTGCATGTCATCACATACACTCCATTCTCTTCACTACTAAATAAACATGACAATATGCAGGAAAGGGAAATAGATCTGGAAGTTGAGGACACTGGTGACAATTATTACATTAGGGGAAGGGCACAACTACAGAAAGGACTATCTGCCATGAAGTAGAACATGAACATAACTTAAGGCCAGTATTGGTCCTGGAGGGGTTCAGGAACACCTGGAAAGACAGTCCAGAACCAGGGCAATTCCCTGCCTAATAACAAGGCGCAGTCACAGGTCAGAGGGTGAACCTCACTTCATGGCACCAACAGTCATCATGTAACTTGAGGGGAAATTCAGCGTGAAGACTTGGAGCAGAGATGCTCTGTGGGGACAACAGAAGGAGCAGCCACCATGACAAGGAGGGAACACAAAAAAGGAACAACTGGGTAAATTAAATTCTCTGAAGACATTAGCAGAAACCAGCTTCCACAGTGACAGTAACAAAGGGCTGCAGAAGATTTTATGATGAGATTCACAGAGGCTTCCACAGTGACAGACCAACAGCAAGTAAAGGGAGATTGTGTCCATAAAGATAATGATAAATTGTGATCATGAAAAAAATGATACACAACATAATGCAATACAATACAATAGTACACCTGGCATTACTGTACATTCTTACATGTCTGGGTGTAACAGAAAATATGGCGAATAACAAGAACAGGACAAGGGTACTAATGGACATGTTTTCTAAGTGACACTCATGTATGATACAGATATAGGGATTCTTAAAGACTGAATTTCAAATTACTCTAATTAGTGTGTTGCAAGGTTAAAAGAAATGTAGACAGACCACAGGATCAAAAGGTAACAGCAGCTGAGTGATGGAAAGTAAAATAATTAAGTGGGAATGAACAAAATGACAAGATAGGAACAGAAATGTACTAAGCTGGCAACAGGATCAAAAGTAGTCACAGCTGTCCAATACCATCCATCACTCACGAAGAACTACAAATCAAAACCACAATAAGAAATCAGTTCACACCTATTAGGATGGCAGTTATAAAACAAAACAAAGCAAAGCAAAGCAAAGAAAAACAAAACAAAACAAAACAAATGTATAATGTTAATGTTGAATTGTAGAGGAAAAAATACTTGCAAACACTTGATAGGATGGTAACATGGTGCAGCTATAGAAAAATAGCATGTTTCTTACTCCAAAAATAAAAACAAAATTCATATGTTTAACAATTCATTTTCTAAGGATTCATCATGTAATAAACTTAGAACTTTGGAAATGTATCTGCACTTTCCTGTTTATTGTAGCATTCTTCAGTATAGTTAAGAACGGTAGACGTTCTACAAGTCCATCAATGGATGAATGAATAAAAATGTGTTACTTAAAATGAATATCACTCAGCTTTAACAGAAAAAGCCTGCCACAAACTACAACATGGATGAACATAGAAGACATTGTCCTCAGTGAAATAAAGCAGTTACTAAAAGGCAATTTTTTATGATTGCATTTAGACATGGATTTTAATTAGGTTTCACTTCTAGTGGAGCATGGAGGGTTCAAGGTTTAAGGTTGTGGTGAAAGACATTAAAGACATGGATAGAATCAGTGTAGGTGAGATAGCTACACGGTGGTGTTGCTTGGTTACAAAAGAGAACCAAAGATAGAGACAGCAGGAGACAGCTGCTGTCACAACCACTACCAGACCCTGATGGGGGAGATTGCAGATTCACAGCAGCCTCTGTTTGTTTGCTTCAGTATGAGGGGCAACCCATACCTTAGGGCCTTGTGGAAAATGAGAGAACATTCAACCTGCATAAAGTGGATCTGTCACCTGTAATTGGCAAGACAGAGAAAGAATGCTCAAAAAAAATGAAGTATTTCTCTTACATGATACACTGTCATGAGGGTACAAGGGTTTTACCATGATCTTGATTTGAAATGTCCCTAGCGATCAGCGATGGTGAGTGTGTTTTCCTAGCTCATTTTACATCTGTGTCTCTGAGATAAAAGGTCTGTACAAGTCTCTGCGTGTTGTATGAAAAGGTTTTTTTCTTTTCTTTCTGTTCAGTTTTGAGGGTTCTTATAATATTCTGGATACATTCATTGGGTGTTTATGTAATTTACAAATAGTTTTCGTTTATGGCTTGTCTTTTATTCTCTGGATAGTCACTTAGGCAAAAAAGTATTAAATTTTATAGTTTTATTTACAATTTCATTGTCATTAATGGACCCTGCTGTTTCAATCTTAACATAATTCATATGATTATTAGTTTTCTATAAATAATTTCATGATCTCCAATTTATCCAAAATTTTTTATTCTAATCATTAGAGTGCTGAAATATTGTCTGCTTGATATCTATTAATTCTCTTTGTCTTTTATTATTAATTTATAAATGCTGATATTTTTTTGCTACAGTTTTCATAAAATATCAACAATTCTGATTTCATGTTTAAGCCCGAACTTGAGACAGCGTGAGTGATGCTTTTTGTATTGTTTCTTCCAGATTGCTCATCATATTTAATACATGTGCTTCTACAGTCAAACGTAGTTATTTCCCCTTCTAGGTTTTTGTGTATTACTATTGTGGACACTTATGGCTCTCTGGGCACAAAATCATATTCCATAGCAAGATTTATTGGTTGCAAACTTCATGTGAAACCTCTAAAAATATTTCTGCGCATGGTTACTGTCTGACGCTCCATGGTGACAGCATAGTCCATGTGTAATTATTTTATAAATTATTTTATTTGTGCACTTTGGACCCTATTATTTTTGTTGTTCATGGCAGGAAAAATTCAGGTATATATTTCTGGAATTCATTCATTGTTCTTACCTGCTAATGTTTCTTTAACTTGAAATCTAACACCTTAGATTTTTTTAAAATTGTTACACTTATTGGGGTGACTTTGGTTGACTAAAATTACATAGGTTTTAGGTGTACAATTCCACAGTGAATCGTCTATGTACTGCATGATGTCTTTACCACCCAAAGTCAATCCTCTTTCCTTCACCATGCACTTAACTCCTTCTCCCTTTTCTGCCACCCCCTCCTCTTATCCCACTCCTTCTACCCTTGCCCTCAGGTAATGTCTGAACTATTTGTTGTGTCCATGAGTTTTTGCTTCTTTGTTGCTCTCAGTTTTATATTCCACATATGAGTAAAGTCATGTGGTTCTTGTTGTTTTCTGTCTGGCTTATTTTGCTTAACATGATGATCTCAAAGTCCATCCATTTTTTCACAAGAGGCAATATTTCATCTTTGCTTATAGCTAATAATATTCCATTGTTACATGTACCACAGCTTCTTCATCCAATCATCTATTGAAGAGCATTTTGGTTGTTTCCATGTCTTGGCCACTGTGAACAGTGCTCTGATGAACTTCGTGCTGCATAAGCCTTTGTGGACTAATGTGTTCAAACTTTTTGGGTAGATACCCAGAAGGGAGATTGTCAGGTCACACTGTAAATCAATTTCTAATTTTCTGAGGAACCTCTACACTCTCTTCCATAGCGGTTCTATCAATTTGCATTCCCACCAGCAGTATGCGAGTGTTTCTTTTCCTCCATACCTTCCTTAGCACTTGTTATTTCTTGTCTTATTGATAATAGCCATTCAAACAGGTGTGAGGTGGTACCTCATTTTGATTTTTATTAGAATTTTCCTGCTAGCTAATGAAGTTGAGCAATTTTTCATATGTCTGTTGGCCATTCGTATGTCTTCATGGGTGAAATATCTGTTCAGTTCCTCAGCCCACTTTTTAATTGCATTGTTTGTTTTTTGTTTTTGAGTCATAGTAGTTATTTATATATTTTAGATATTAATCTCTTATCAAATGCATTGTTTGAGAATATTTTCTTCTGTTCGGTTGGCTATCACTTTGCTTTGTGGATGGTGTCTTTTGCTGTACAGAAACTTTTTAGTTTGATACAGTTCCATTCATTTATTTTTGCTTTTACTTCTCTTGCCTTTGAGGTCAAGTTCATGATGTCCTTCTTGAGCCTGAGATCTATAAGATTAGTAGCAATATTTCCTTCGGTACAGTTTATTGTTCTGGGTTCTTTTTGGAGATATTTAATTCATTTTGAATTAATCTTAGTATGTTGTGACAGTTCACAGCTCAGATTTATTCTTTTGCATATGGTTTTCCAATTTTTCCCAGCATCATCTTCTAAAGAGGGTTTCTTTTCTTCACTGCCCATTATTTTGCTCCTTTACCAAAAATGATTTGTCTATGTATTTGCAGATTTATTTCTGGGTTTTGGACTCTTTTTCATCAGTCTGTGTGTCTGTTTCTCTGCCAATACCAACTTGTTTTGATGCATTATTGATGCTTTGTATTATAAATTGAAATCAGAGAGCATGATACTTCCATCCTTATTCATTTTATGTAGTATTGCTTTGGCAATTTGAGGTCTTTTTATGTCTTACTACACATCTGATAATTTCTTTATTTATTTTGTGAAGGTATGCTTGTGATATTTTTATGGGAATTTCAATAAATCTGTATATTGCCTTGAGTGAACTTTGTGTTTGTTTGTATCCTATCACTTGGAGGGATAGCACTCCATGAAACAGCAACATTCTGTGAGTGATATTTTTATATTTTGTAGCTGGCTTGCCATGTAGGAAATTTATAAAAAACAGTTAAGCATCTCACCTTTATGCTCCACTAATAGGGTCTTCTAAAAAGAAGAGAAAAAAATGTCAATCCCAGGCTGTGGGTGAAAGAGGAACAACAGAGCCGGCCAGAAAAAATGCCATTTGCCCACACTTAGGGGCCCAGCTGGGTCAAAGCCCTGAGTTTTTGTACAATATACCCCTGGGCTGTGTCTCTGTGCCATTCGTACACAGTAATACATGGGTGTGTCTTCAGGGCCATTCTGGTCATTGTTAGGACCGCTTTGTTTTTGGAGATGTCCTTGGAGAGTATGAGCTGGCTCCTCAGGGATGGGCTGCAATACTTATTATTATTCCACCAAATGTGTGCTAGCCACTCCAGTGTCTTCCCAGGGGCCTGACGGATGCAGCCAACACCCATACCAGTAGTGCTCAGTAAGAACCCTGAGAAAGAGTAGGCAAGTGCAAGGGTCTCGGTGAGTTTCAGCAGCTCAGGATCAGACTCCTGCAGGGTGACCTGGGATAGAACCCCTGTGGAGAAAGCACAAGAAAGGTAAAGCCACTTCAGGACAAAAACAGGAGTCCTCTCATCCCTGAGAGCATCCCTGTCTGGAGCACTCACAGAAAGGGATGGTCAGCAGCAGGAGAGCAGAACACAGGATGTCCATGGTGGAACATAAAAGTCATTGCTCCAGACAAGCACTCGCTTTTCAAGCCATGGAGGGGAATGAGAAATTTGCATGCTGTCACATGTTCTTCATCCCCATGTGGAACACAGATCTCTGCTGTGGGGAAGTGACTATATGCTACAGGAGCACCAAGCCCTGAGCTCTCCATGGGGATACCCCACTCAGAACTGGCTTCCAGGATCCAGAGATCTTAGAAGTGTTGTGTGCAGATTGAGTCAATGCTGTGACAGTCCTCTTTCAATAGGGTCCTTTGCATAGATGATCCTCCAAGGATCCTCTCCCTGTGAATCCTGTCCTAGATCAGCAGGAGTAAAGAATCAGACCAATGGTGCTTCTCCTGCTCTAGAGGGAGACGTGTGGGCCTGGAGAAGTGTTGTAGACTGTTTCCGCACATTTTATGCCAGCATCCTGTGATTAAAAAACAGAGGTCAGTGGACAAATCACCCAAATTTTCTGCAGGAATAAGTGTATACTCATGGGAGTGTTTTTACAGTGTGTACACTCTCGTGGGGTAGTCCAGACATAGGACTTGTCATGGAGGCCAGTAAGCCCTGTGATACATAGCAACCTCATGTTGGCCTCGTTTCTCCTGTCCTGTAACCTTGGACTTATCTAGAACATTCAAGTGCTCTATATGTTTCTTCATGCTGGTCATTCTGAGATCCATAATTTTTGATAAACTTAATCATTTTCTATTCTGTAGTGTTGTGAACCCACAGTTCTTCCATGATATAAGATGTGTGGTTTTCATGGGGTTTATTTCTATGAGTCTTGAGTGCCAAGAGCAGAAAACATGCCTGAGTGACAGTGCTATTAGAATATTGAACATGTACAGTGCTCTTGGAGTGAGACAAAATGCTGGAGAAAGTCTGCAAAAGGGTAGAAAATGTATTTAAAATCATAGCTGCTAAACCTTAGACTTAATGAGAGAGTCGGTCAAGAAACTCATGAAATAGAGGAGAAGAAGGGTTAAAAAAACTATTTATTATTATTTTATTATTATTATTATTATTATTATTATTATTATTATTATTATTATTATTTTGGTAATGTGGGGTAGTTCCCTGTCTGGGAATCGAACCCAGGCTGCAGCAATGACAGTGCCAGCACTGAAGCATTAAGCCACTATACCACCAGGGAACTATAGGGAGTATGTGAGCCAGAAGCCAGTTTCTTTGAGTAAACAGGTTTTAGCAAGGCTACCTGTGTGTTTGGAGTCCACAGTTCAAGGGTTTTGCAAGGCAGCCCAGAGCTGGGTGCACTAGGACAATGATTGGAGTGTGGTTTCTGACCTCTGGCAAAATATGACATTGGGAGTAAGGTTGTTTGGTCTCTGGAAATGATTTGAGACATAACTTATGGCCTGTCTGCCTTGAAGAGAATAATAATAATATAGTCAGTAATGCCTTAGCAACATGTACCAAAATATTGATTAAATGCAGTTATCCATAACTATTTGTCCTAGTTAAGATGTACTTTCCAGTCTCACTTTGCTGATTTACCCCTATGATTTCACTTGTTTTGCCCACCCTATAAAATAAACTTGCTGCTGCCAGACGGGGTCTCTGTGTCTCCATCAGAGTGCAGAGAACCACCCGGTCCCAGTTTTTCTGTCCATGTCAGCATCTGTGTGTTTTTTCTTCATTCCTCATTGCCTCCCCTTCGGTTCACCTGTTCACCCTCGCAAGTCATGGCAGGGAACTCCCTATTTTTCTTTTTCAATATATTTACACTTAACTCCAGTGCACTTTTCACATTTTAATAAGTTCATTCATAACCTTGAAATAAAAGTGTCTCATTTTTATTCTCAAAATGAAGCTTTAACCTCTTTGTTGTCTGTAAATTTTCTCCCTCAAAGCTGCTTTTTCATATTTGGGAACAAATAATAATCAGACTGAGCCAGGTGTATAGAAGATGGTTTAATGTTTGAATTCCACAGTCATGAAGAGTAGGCAATGAAACATTGCTTTAGTACATAGACGCGTTGTCATAAAAAAACAAAACAAAACAAAACAAACAAAACAAAAACAAAACAAAACAAAACACAATACTTCTTTGGTCCATTTTCCTGAACTTTTCATCTTCACAGATTTTTTTAACTGTTTTAGACTAGAATAGTACTGTACACTTATTGTAACACCCTTATTTTTGTAATTGATAAGCCAGATACCCTCTGTATTCCAAAAAACAGAAGCCATAATTTTTTCAAGTGATGCAACAACTTGAACTTATTAGGGGTGAAATTATTTTTTCATGATACTGCATGGACTCCTGATTTGACTCAGGATTATAATAATTAACCCAAGTCCTGTGACAATCCAGTTTAAAAGTTCATCTCTATTGTCTCTGCAGAGGTACAAAGACTTGTGAACACTTACCAAGTATCATGAGCATTCATCTGCACTGACTTTTGACGTTCTTAGATGCTTATAAATCATACTCAAAATGGCTACAGGAGATAATCCAACCATTTCTGAAAGCTGTTTTTTATTCAGTCTGGTGTCTTTCTCCACAAATTTTCAACTTTTTTGATAATGCCTGAGGAAGTGGCCTCAACAGGGCATCCTGGATGAAGGTCATTTTCAATGAACTCTGCCTTGCTTGAAAAGGCTATGCCACTTGCAAAATATGAATTTCCCAGAGAAAAAGTCCCTGTAAACTGCTAACATATCTTCCAAAGTGGTTTGAGGTGTCATGGGAGCTGTGTTAGTGCATAGAGCACTCAGGATATGTCTTGACATATTCGATGAAGTCTACCTTGCATCTTCAATTTCCAAAAAAAGTGTTCTATCTTCCCATCAACATGTCTAGAAGACTTTGGGTATGTGGGGGGAAATTAGGGCACTAACAGTTGTTTGAAATAAACACATATCACTTCTCTGTCCACATGTGGATAACTTATTATATGAGCACCAAGGAAGTGAACTAAGAAATACATTATTGGGGCTCACAGGTACTGAATATTACACTGAAATGCACACATGTGCACATTGTAGTAAAAATAAAAATGGATTGTTTTGTGATTATTTTAGTTTCCAAGAATAAATAATCAAATACTGAGCTTATATTAGGGAACCAAAAGTAGCATTTATCATTAACCACAATTTCAAACAAATAATAATAATAATAATAATAATAATAATAATAATAATAATAATAATAATAAATTCCCTATGTCAGGAGAAGAAAGATTGAGTTATTTTCTCTATTTGATGACCTTGAGTTCATAATGGAGCTAAGGTGTGAAGTCCTAACTGGATTTTTAATTCTGAGCCCTTCAATTAGACCTAAGCAGAATTCATGAAAGCATGGTAGCTTGAAGTTGAAAACACACTGAAAAACACACTGACTGTAAATTGCATTTGGGGAGGAGTGTGCCGGCTCTGAAGTGCAAAAGACACACTTGTACCTACAGAATTAGTTGTCAGGGAAATCTACATTCTTCCCCTGGAGATGGAGAAAAATAGTGAGACAGTCAAACACATTCTACCCAGGACCTCTGTACATGGAGGTAAACTGATGATAATAGGAAACAAGTATTGTCGCTTCTCATTCAATTATTGCTGCTGAGAAAGTGGACCCTGTGTCAGGACTTCCCTCAAAATGAAGAAGGAAATCAATTAAAGTAAATTTGAAAATTAGAGTAATCTGCAGCCCACATAATTCTTTTTGTGTCCACACAGAAATAAGTAAAACCAATCTTACATACATAAAAGCCATAAACCCAGGTATATCCACCACTGAGTCATGGGAATCTGCTGATGTACAGCTCTGACTACAGGACACCCCAATAATTTTGCTAGGATTTGTGTGGACTTCTTGGTACTTTAGAAAAGGATCACTTAGCTGTCATTACTTTTTTTTTCATTTGAGGTGACATTTGCATTATTATCTGACAGCTCTCCTGTCCTTATTTAATTCCCCCTGCCTTTTAATAACACGTGTTTCCCAATAAAATCCATGCAAACATGGTTCTTTCTTGGTGTCTGCTTCTTAAAGACCCAGACAGAACCAAACAACCTATCTTCAATACTCACAAATAGCTTGAATTCAGTTTTAATATTTGGCTGGTGTCATCTAACTCCACTTTTAGCCCCACATCTGGACAAGTTGATAGAAAGCACACATGTGCTTCTTTCTATGGTGCCTTTGGAAGCCAAAATGTCTTGCCTGTGGGAACTTTTTCCCAGTCTCACCTCATGGCCAATGTGAAGGTCAATCTTACTCTCTGCTCTGCCCAACCTAAGCTTGACCTGCTTTGCCTACTAGACTTCTCTAGTTGTCTCCAGAGTCTTTGAACTTTAGTTGATATGTGAAAGATCACAGTAAAGGCATAACAACCATGTTATGTGAAGGCCACCTTGATTTCAGGTGTTACCACAAAAATTGACACCATGAGAAATATTCCTGGACAAGTACCACACCTATCAAGGTCTTTCTCCTTCTGCTTTGCATGTTAACAGTCTGTGCTTTCCTGTGCTGTACATATCTTCATATAGTTGGTCCTATATGAAGATAGACGCGTTGTCTATCTTTCCTGTGGTAATTAGTTTATATCTCAGTACTTTTATTTCATTGTTTACCTCTCAAATGTCTATTTGATTCTTTTTTATATTTTCAATTTCTTTGTCAAAATGTTCTTTTTGTTCACAGATTTCCTTTCTGAGATCATCTATCTGTGTCTGGGTACTCTGTCAACATTAATTCAGCTGTCTGAGTGTCTTAAGAACTGCAGCCTTATATTCTGTGTCACTTAGGTCATATATATTCAAGCCTGTAAGTTCCTTTTCTAGAGATTTAAATTTTCTTTCTAAACGGCCTTGAATCCTAAGGTACTTACTCATTGTATTTGATACGTTTTATTCCCCTTGGCATGAGCAGATATGGAGAAATGTTTCTTCCTTTCTTTTTCTTCCCAGTTGGTATCACTGTAGTGCCTTTAAGTATTTTTCTCTTGGTTACTTGAACTCTTATCACTGGAAGCTTTCCTGAAAAGTGAGCTTCCCACCTTTTGATCCAGTTGCCTTTGTCTCAATATGCCTCCTCTTCTGGAAAATGTGGTGGGTGATGGTGTGCTATGCCGCTAAGATCAGTGCAGAGAAAAGCTGCTGTGTCTTTGTTTTGGAGTTTTCCTGTGCTCTACTTCCAGTTTCCACAGGTGCAGGTTGGAAAAGGTGCAGGTTTCTTTCTTTGCTCCCCCGTGCCCAGTTGGCTGTAGAACAGACACTAGGTGGTGTTTGGGTGACTAGGTTTGGAAAATAATTAGGGGAAGCAGCCAGGCTCAGTGTCTCTGTTTTCTGCCTAGGTTTGGAGGCAGTGTTGTCTACAGCTGCATGTTTCCTGTAGTAGCTCCTCTGGTTGCTGACTCCACTCCAACACTAGTCTGTTCATCATGGGAGCCTGGGTGGAACTGTGAGGCAAGATGGGATAGGGCTGTGATTACTTGGGTCATGGGAGGAGTGTGCGCTATAGTTCAGCTTTTCTTTTTTCTCCTGAGCCTGTGCTTCACTCAGGACCATGTTTTATTCTCATCAGCATTTCCACAGCAGCTTGCTCTCAGCTTCAAACTCGCCCAGACCCTATCTGTGGTCACTGTGCAATGCAGCAGCTGGGGGCCCTATTCTCACTCATGGCAGTTCAGAAGTTCTGTTCAGCCTCTAAGTCACAAAAGGCAGAGCTCTCTGGCAGGGGTCCTAGCACACTGCTGCTCAGTCAGGGTTTCAAGTCGCTCAGGGTCTCACAGGATTTCAGCTGCTCTTGCTTCTGCTCCTGTCACCACTTAGTTTCCAACCTGCCTGGGTTCATGTTGCCCCTTGGCCAGTGTCCCCTGGCTCCATCCTGATTCTTTGGTCAGCCCCAGTTGGGTCTTCATTGGCAACCATGTCTCTTCTTGGCTGTGCTCCCTTCCACCTCTCCCATTTGCCCCCTTTCTCTGACCTTCAGTTGTTTTCCTGTGATGCATTGATCTCTCAGCTGAGACTGTGCTACTTAGGGTTTTCTGCATTGGATCCCAGTTGATCAATTTTATTTTCCGAAGAAGTTTCAAGGATCCCCTCTCTCACTACCATCTTTGAAACACTAAATCTCTCAACATACTTTGTGTCTCCCTGACCAGATAATCCCACAAAGAAATTTAAACACATGAGCTTGCCTAAACATAAAATATCAACATATCTTTATAAACCCACCTACATCTCACCCCATAAATGCGATGTATTTCTGAGTATGGTGAAGCCTTAAAGCAAAGACCTTTACATGGACTAAAGCTGAAATTACCATCCGAGTGACTGTGCAATGTCAGGGCCCAGTGCAGAACTAATATGCAGAGTCCTTTGTTAAAATTTAAAATTTTTGACACTGAGAGCATGGCATGTACCTCTAAAGAATTCACATTTTCTATTATTGAGTTTTCTTTAGTTGAATGTCTTTAAAATGACTTCTAAATCTTTAGCTCAATTCTCTAACAAGAAAGTACTTTTTTGCTTGTAATTAGGTCCATCCCATGAGATATCCTGATCCAGAATTTTGAAAGTGGCCATTCCCTTACTGGCAACTCTGAGGTACATAGTCTGCATGATACAGGCACATTAACTAGATTTCTTTCATTTCATTGAAGATTTAGGAATGAAAGATTCAAATTTGAGGTCAGTGTTTTGCTCTAGAAATAGAATAGAATAAGACGATAGATTTTGAGAACAACTTACAAACTTTACAATACTTTTCAATTACAAAAAATAGGGTTTAGATGCTTGATTCTACATAGGTATATTTAATAGTTAGCCATTTGATTGTATGATTAATTTAATGGATACTTTTATAGATTGTGAAAGATTATAAACAAAAGGCAGAAAACAACAATTAAATGTTTGTAATGAAAACAATATTCACTTGTTCTCCATTCTTTATTTGACTTCTTAAGTAAACTTGGCTCATTCGCTTTCTTCTATACTGTAAGAATTTCTTCTAAACTTATTTCAAACTGCAGGTTTTGTCTCAGTTGTGCTGTATGTCTTTTCCATACCTTTAGTTCACAAATATCTGACTCTGTATATGGGGTGTTCACTGTGAAATGATAAATGACCAGCACACTTACTCTGTTCTCTGACCTTTGTCTCATCATGACTACTCAACAGGTGTCAGCCGCGGTGTCCTGTTCCAGTGGGTTCATCAGTTTGTCCTCTGTTATAAGATTTCTGTGTTGTTAGTGGTGCTCCAGGGTCAGGGGCCAGCTGTGTCCTCAACTGGCACACCCTGTATTGTAATAGTGCCTTTGTGACCTTGAATCATATGTTTCCATCACATTTGGGTTCAGTACAAACACTTAAAAACCCCTGAATATAACCTCCTCTGGGGTATCCAAAAGTAAACAGACATTCTAGATGGATGTTAGGAGATGATGTGGGGCACACAAATGTCCTCATTTGTACTGAATCTCCCTTCTTTATTGGGTGCTATGAGAAGAGCTGTGAGCATATCAGACTCCATTCCCATGGTGTTCTAGGTCTAAGACAGATTTAGTGAAAATTGGAACAATAAACGACATAAGGTAATGTTGATGTGTGTGTCAATCTACACTTAAGTAAATGAAAATGAGTGGTCATTTTGTAGTAGGGAAGACAAAGACACTGAGGCTAAAGCCCTTTAGGCATCAAAAACATCATTGTAGGGCAATTTGTGCCTACCTGAAGAAAGTCTCCATGTGAAATCACCCGTGTGTGTGGAGGTCAGAGAGCCTGATCTCATTATACAGAGACCTGCACTGTACTGGAGTCTCACTTTGTGGGAAATATTTTAGTACCACAGAAAATATGAGACCATTCAGGATGGTCTCTGCCAAGACATAAAAGAGGCCACATAAAAACTGAAATAAAAATGTTCATTCACTGTTGAGAGTCACTGTAAATAAAGTTATCTCATTGTTAGTTAGTTGGAGAAAAAAGAAAAAAAATAGAATTACAAAGAAAATTCAAAAATTGTCCCTGGGGCAGCAGAGATGTTTTAGGAAATCACTCCTCCCAACCAGAAGTTTTTTGCTTAGCCAGAGGTTCATGTGCTGCTAGGTATTGTCCCTGTGTTCAGTGTGCACTGGGTGCACCTTATTAGTGAGTTTTGTGCCCTCTAATATCCTGTGGACCCCTGAAGTTTAGACTTTCTCTTTCCTGAATATGATGAAGCCTTACAGCAAAGACCTTTGCAGGGAGGTTTATTTTCTGGGTCCATGCTGACTTTATTTCAATTGTCTCGCACAGTAATAAACAGCCTTGTTATCAGCTCTTATGCTGGTCATGATATAGACCATGTTCTTGCATGGTCTCTGGAGATGGTGAATCGGCCCTTAACAGAGTCTGCATAGTATTTCTGACTTCCATCACACACTATAAATGCCGCCCAAACCAGTCCCTTTCCTGAAGGCTCCCAGACCCAATGCATGTCGTAGCTACTGAAGGAGAATCCAGAGGCTGTACAGGAAATTCTCAGAGACCCTCCAGGCTGCACCAATTTTCCCCCAGAACCCACCAGCTGCACCTCACACTGGATGCCTGCAAACACATAGATGACTTGGTCAGAAAACAGTCACACATACACTGCTTCTTTCATTCATTTTCAACTCAAATATTCAGATTCTCTTGTTCTCTATAAATTGCCTCTTAAAGTAGCCACAAGGATAACTCAGCTGAACCCAAACTCCATGGTGCATCATCTGTGTTCAGTTCTGATCACAGACTGGGGACTCCTGGGAATCCCGGAGTTAGGGTTCCTGTCTCACAGTGGCAGAGTGACAGAGAACTTAAAGCAGCCATTCTAAAGGCTGTGAGAGAAATGAAATCATACTGGCAGAACACCATAGCTGAGATAAATAATATAAAAAGGATATAAACAACATTAAAAAGGAACTCTGTGAATAAAAAGGACAATTTAACAAAGAAATTAAAAACATAACAAAGACTGAGATGGAAATGCGAGAAATAAATGATACGATTAAAAAAAAGTGAGAAATGAAATAACTGCCATAGGAAACAGGACCAATCAGATGGAGGAAAGAATTAGTCATATTGAAGATCAGAACATGTAGACAACTAAGAAAGAGGAAGAGAAGGAATATAGAACCAAAAGGATTGAAAGAACTCTGCAAGAACTATTCGACTCCATGAAACAAAACAATATCAGGATATTAGGAATAGAAGAGGGGGCAGACCAATCTATAGAGAGCTACTCAAACAAATCATAGATGAGAACTTTCCAAACCTATGGAAATATCCCAAGGAATCCCAAGTTCAAGAAGAAAACTGGTCCCCCAAATACCTGGACCCTAACAGATCTTCTCCAAGACACGTGGTACTAAAGATGTCCAAAACTAAAGACAAAGAGACAATTCTCAAGGCAGCCAGAAAAAAAAAAAGAACTATAACCTACAGATGAAAACCCATCAGGCTGGCATCAGATTTCTCAGCACAACTTCTGCATGTCGGGAGGGAGTGGAATTCATATTCAAAAATTTGAAAGAGAGAAATTCCAGCCAAGAATACGTTATCCACCAAATTATCTTTCAGATATGTAGGTGGAATAAAGACCTTCTTAAACACACAGAAGCTGAGGAAATTAGCCAGCACAAAGCCAGCACTCTAAGAAATATTGAAGGATTTTCTTCGACCAGAAACAAAACATCAGGAAAAAGGAATAAAGTTGGGGCAACAAGAGCGAAACAAAAACAAACACAAATAAACAAACAAACAAAAACAAGGAAAGATATAAGTAATGGCCACAGGAAATCCTAGTATATTGATCATCACTCTAAATGTGAATGGACTGAACTCACCAATAAAATGAAACAGAGAAGTAGACTGGATTAAAAAACAGAATGCATCCATATGCTGTCTCCAAGAAACACTCAGCCATAAGGCCAAACACAGACTCAGAGTGAAAGGATGGGATACAATACCCCAGGAAATGGTAACCAGAGAAAAGCGGGAGTTGACATACTTATATCTGATGAAATAAACCTTAAGTTAAAAAATATAGTAAAAGACAAAATTGTTATTACATAATGATAAAAGGCACAATGCAACAACAAGAAGAATTGAAATTAATTAACATATATTCTCCCAACAAGGATATGCAAAGAAATTACTAACAGACTAGAAAGGAGAAACTGATGAATACACAATCATAGCGGGAGACTTAAACACCCCACTAACAGCCATGGATAGATCATCCAAACAGAAAATAAATAAGGAAATAACAGCTCTAAATGACACATTACAACAATTGGACATCATTGACATTTACAAGACACTTCATCCAGCAAAAAGAGACTACACCTTCTTTTCTAGTGTGCATGGAACATTCTCAAGGATAGACCACATGCTGGGATACAAAAGTTGCCTCAGCAAATTCAAGAAGATCGAAATCATACCAAGTGTATTCTCAGACCAAAAAGCTTTGAAATCGGAGATCAAATGTAAAAGGAAAGCAGAAAAAAACACATATACATGGAGATTAAACAACAACTTATTCAAAAAGGACTGAAAAATAGAACAAAGAAAAGATGAGATTTTAAAAATATATAGAAACTAATGACAATGAAAATACAACGTATCAGAATTATTTGGACCCAGAGAAAGCGGTAATAAGAGGGAAATTTATATCATTACATATCTATCTTAAGAAATAAGAAAAATCACAAGCAAACATCTTAGCATCCCATCTTAAAGAACTTGAAAAAGAAGAGCAGACAAAACCTAAAGTCAGCAGAAGGAAATAAATAATAAAAATTAAAGCAGAGCTAGACCAATTAGAGAACAGAAGGACAGTAGAAAAAATTAATAAAACGAAGAGATGGTTTTTGAGAAAGTCAAAAAAATTGAGAAACCCCTGGCTAGAGCAATCAAAGGACGAAAGGAAAGGACATAAATATCCAAAATTAGAAATGAAAGGGGAGAAATTACCACTGATATCACAGAAATACAAGGATTATAATAAAATATTATGGAGGACATTATGCCATGAAATTTAACAATCTAGAAGAAATAGACATGTTTCTATAAACTTATAGCTTACAAAAACTGAACCAACAACAACTGGATACTCTAAGTAGACCAATCAATAGCAATGAAATTGAAATGACTACCCATAATCTCCCTAAAGGCAAGAGCCCTGGACCAGATGGTTTCACCAACGAGTTCTACCAAGCATTCAAAGAAGAATTAACGCCTATCCTCCTCAGACTCTTCCAAAAAATTGGAGAGGAAGCAATACATCCTAACCCATTGTATGAGGCCAACATTACCCTAATTCCAAAGACAAAACAATAATAGAAAACTATAGACCAGCATCTCTGATGAACGCAAATGCAAAATTCCTGAACAAAATGTTAGCAAATAGAATACAGGAATGCATCAAAATGATCATACACCATGATCTAGTGTGATTCATCCTGGAGCAAAAGATTGGTTCAACATATGAAAATCAATGAATGTGATACACCACATAAACAAAATCAAAGATAAAGACCACATGGTCATTTCACTTTATTCAGAAAAAGCTTTTGACAAGGTACAAAATCAATTTATGACCAGAACAATAAATAAAATAGGTATACAAGGAAAGTATCTCAACATAATGAAGGCCATATATGACAGACCCTCGGCTAACATCATACTGAATGGGGAAAAGTTGACACCTGATCCTGTAAAATCAGGAACAAGAAGGGTGCCTCATGTCACCACTGTTATTTAATGTAATATTGTAAGTTCTAGCCACAGCAATCAAGCAAGAGAAAGGAATCAAATTTATCCAAATTGGGAAAGAGGAGGTCAGATTGTCACTATTTGCAGACGACATGATCCTTTATATAAAAAATTCTAAACACTCCACCAGGAAATTATTAGAAACAATGAACAAATATAGTAAAGTCTCAGGATACAAAAATCAATGTACAATAATCAACAGCATTCCTTTATACGAAAAATGAATCCTCAGAAAAAGAAATGAGGGGTCAACTCCTTTTGCTATCACAACGAAAAGAATGAAATATCTGGGAACTAACTTAAAGAACGTGACTGACTTATAAATGGAAAACTACAAGGCACTTTTGAAAGAAATTGGAACAGACTTTAAGAGGTAGAAAAATATCCCCTGTTCATGGATAGGAAGACTTAATATTGTTAAAATGGCCATTCTGCCCAAAGCAACCTATAGATTTAATGCAATACCTATCAAAATCCCAATCATACTTTCCTGAAATAGATAAAAGAATTATTAGATTTATATGGAAACATAAAATACCTCGAAATTCCAAAGCAATACTACATAAAAAGTATAAGGCTGGTGGCATTACACTTCCTGACTTCTATTTATATTACAAACCATCAATAGTCAAAACAGCTTGGTATTGACAGAAAAACAGAAATATAGACCAATGGAATAGAGTTGAAAACCCAGAAATAACCCAGAAATTTGTGGAGAAAAAAATTTTTTTTGTATAAGTGTATATTTTATTTTATTTATTTTTTCCCAATTTCTTTTTTATTGGGGTGACATCTGTTACCAAGGATTACATAGGTTTCAGGCATACAATTCTACAGTGCATTGTCAACTTGATGTATAATAAGTTCACTACCTAACGTGACTTCTCTTTCCATCACCTTATATTTAGCTTCCTCACCTCCTCTCCCATCCCCTCCCCTTTCTCCCCTACCTAACCCTCTCGTCCCCAAATAAACATTAAACTATTGATTGTGTCCATGGGTTATTTATTCATTTCTTTTTTTCTTTGCTTTCAGTTTTATATTCCGCATATGAGTGAAATCATGCAGTTCTTTGTTTTTTCTGTCTGGCTTATTTCACTTAGCATGATGATCTCCAGTTCCATCCATATTGTCACAAATGGCAATATTTCCTATTTTCTTACACCTGAGTAATATTCCATTGTGTATATGTATCACAGCTTCTTTATCCAGTCATCTGTCGCAGGGCATTTTGGTTGTTTCCATGTTTTGGCCACTGTGAACAGCGCTGCGATGAACATTGGGTTACATAAGTCTTTGCGGACAAAGATTTTCAAGTTCTTTGGGTAGATCCCCAGAAGGGGGATTGCTGGGTCAAATGGAAGCTCCATTCCCTATTCTCTGAGGAACCTCCACACTGCCTTCCACAGTGGTTGTACCAGTTTGCACTCCCACCAGCAGTGTACCAGAGTTCCTTTTTCTCCACATCCTCTCCAGCACTTGTTTTTCCTTGTCTTGTTGATAATAGCGTTTCTCACAGGTGTGAGGTGGTATCTCATTGTGGTTTTGATTGGCATTTCCCTGACAGCTAATGAGGATGAGCATTTTTTCATAGGTCTGCTGGCCATTTGTATTTCTTCATTGGAGAAGTGTCTGTTTAGTTCTTCTGCCCACATTTCAACTGGGTTGTTTTTTTGTTGTTAAGTCTTATTAGTTCTTTATATATATTAGATATTAGACCTTATCTGATGCGTTATTGGCAAATATTTTCTCCCATTCAGTTGGCTGTCTCTTTGCAGTGTTGATGGTATCTTTTGCTGTGCAGAAGATTTTTAGTTTGATATAGTCCCATTCATTTATTTTTGCTTTTACTTCCCTTGCCTTTGAGGACAGGTTCATGAAGTCTTCCTTGAGTCCTAGGGCTATAAGTTTAGTACTAATGTCTTCTTCTATAGTTCATTGTTGCAGGTCTTATATGAAGGTCTTTAATCCATTTTGAGTTAATTTTTGTATATGGAGAGAGTTCACAGTTTAGGTTCATTCTCTTGCATATGTTTTTCAAGTTTTCCCAGCACCACCTACTAAAGAGGCTGTCTTTTCCCCATTGTATGTTTTTTGCTCGTTTATCGAAAATTATTTGTCCATATTTTGTGGGTTTATTTCTGGGTTTTCAGTTCTATTCCATTCGTCTCTATTTCTGTTCTTCTGCCAGTACCAAGCTGTTTTGAGTATTGATGCTTTGTAATATAAATAGAAGTCAGGAAGTGTAATGCCACCAACCTGATTCTTTTTATGTAGTATTGCTTTGGCAATTCGAGATATTATATGGTTCCACATAAATCTAATAATTCTTTTATCTATTTCATGAAAGTATGATTGTGGGATTTTGATGGGTATTGCATTAAATCTGTATATTGCTTTGGGCAGAATGGCCATTTTAACAATGTTAAGTCTTCCTATCCATGAACAGGGGATATTTTTCCACATCTCAAAATATGTTTCAATTTCTTTCACAAGTGTCTTATACTTCTCTGTGTATAAGTCTGTCACGTTCTTTGTTAAGTTAGTTCCCAGAATTTTCATTCTTTTTATTGTGATAGAAAAAGGAATTGACTCCCTCATTTCTTTTGCTTGGTTTCTTTGTTTGTTAAAGGAATGCTGTTGATTTTTGTACATTGATTTTGTATCCTGCAACTTTACTATATTCATTAATTGTTTCTAATAGTTTCCTGGTGGAATCTTTGAAATTTTTTATAGAAAGGATCATGTCATCCGCAAATAGTGACAATTTGACCTCTTCTTTCCCAATTTGGATACCTTTGATTTCTTTCTCTTGCCTGATTGCTGTGGCTAGAACTTCCAGTACTATATTAAATAACAGTGTTGACAGGGGGCATCCCTGTCTTTTTCCTGATTTTGGGGGAATAGGTTTCAGCTTTTCCCCATTCAGTATGATGTTAGCCAGGGTCTCTCATATATGGCCTTTATTATGTTGAGATACTTTCCTTCTATACCTATTTTATTTAGTGTTTTGATCATAAATGGATGTTGTACCTTGTCGAAAGGTTTTCTGCATCAATTGAAATGACCATATGGTGTTCATCTTTCATTTTGTTTATGTGGTGTATCACATTGATTGATTTTTGTATGTTGAACCGTCCTTGTGCTCCCGGCATGAATCCAACTTGATCATGATGTATGATATTTTTGATGCATTATTGTATTCTGTTTGCTAATATTTTGTTCAGGATTTTTGCATCTGTGTTCATCAGAGATATTGGTCTATAGTTTTCTTTTTTTTGTGTTGTCTTTGCCAGGCTTTGGTATAGAGTAATGTTGGCCTCATAGAATGAGTTAGGAAGTATTGCTTCCTCTTCAGTTTTTTGGAAGAATCTGAGGAAGATAGGCGTTAATTCTTCTTTTAATGCTTGTTAGAACTCGTTGGTGGAACCATCTGGTCCAGGGCCTTTGCCTTTAGGGAGATTATGTATAGTCATTTCAATCTCATTGCTATTGATTGGTCTATTTAGATTATCCAGTTTTTCTTGATAAAGGAGCAAAAAACATACAATGGGGAAAAGACAGCCTCTTTAGTAGGTGGTGCTAGGAAACCTGTTAGAGCATATGCAAAAAAATGAACCTGAGCTGTGAACCCTCTCCATATACAAAAATTAACTCAAACTGGATTAAAGACCTTCATATCAAACCTGCAAAAATAAACTCTATAGAAGAAGACATTGGTACTGAATTCATAGACCTAGGACTCAAGGAAGCCTTCATGAACCTGTCCTCAAAGGCAAGGGAAGTAAAAGCAAAAATAAATGAATGGCACTATATCAACCTAAAAAGCTTCTGCACAGCAAATGAACCATCAACAAAGCAAAAAGACAGCCAACTGAACGGGAGAATATATTTTCAAATAACGCATCAGTTAAAGGTCTAATATCTAAAATATAAAAAGATTTCCCAGCACCACCTACTAAAGAACCTGTCTTTTCCCCACTGTATTTTTTTGCTCCTTTGTCAATAATCGTTTTTCCATAAATTTGTGGGTTTATTTTGGGTTTTCAGTTCTGTTCCATTGTTCTCTATTTCTGTTTTTCTGCCAGTACCAAGCTGTTTTGACTATTGATGCTTTGTAATATAAATAGAAGTCAGGAAGTGTAATGCCACCAGCCTGATTCTTTTTATGTAGTATTGCTTTGGCAATTTGAGGTCTTTTATGGTTCCATATAAATCTAATAATTCTTTTATCTATTTCACGAAAGTATGATTGTGGGATTTTGATTGGTATTACATTAAATCTGTAGATTGCTTTGGGCAGAATGGCCATTTTAACAATGTTAAGTCTTCCTGTCCATGAACAGGGGATATTTTTCCACCTCTTAAAGTCTGTTTCAATTTCTTTCAAAAGTGTCTTATAGTTCTCTGTGTATAAGTCTGTCACGTTCTTTGTTAAGTTAATTCCCAGGTATTTCATTCTTTTGAACTAAACTGACACTTCTCCCACGAAGAAATACAAATGGCCAGCAGACATATCAAAAAATGCTCATCCTCATTACCTCTCAGGGAAATGCAAATCAAAACCACAATGAGATACCCCCTCACACCTGTGAGAATGGCTATTATCAACAAGACAAGGAATAACAAGTGCTTGAGAGGATGTGGAGGAAAAGGAACTCTGGTACACTGCTGGTGGGAGTGCAAACTGGTACAACCACTGTGGAAGGCAGTGTGGAGGTTCCTCAGAAAATAGGGAATGGAACTACCATTTGACCCAGCAATCCCCCTTCCAGGGATCTACCCAAAAGACTTGAAAACCTTTGTCCGCAAAGACTTATGTACCCCAATGTTCATTGCAGCGCTGTTCATAGTGGCCAAAACGTGGAAACAACAAAAGTGCCCTTCGAAAGATGACTGAATAAAGAAGCCACGGTATATATACAAAATGGAATATTACTCAGCTGTAAGAGAAGATAAAATATTGTCATTTGCGACAAAATGGATGGACCTGGAGATCATCATGCTAAGTGAAATAAGCCAGACAGAAAAAACGAAGAACTGCATGATTTCACTCATATGCAGAATATAAAACTGAAAGCAAAGAAGAAAAGAAATGAACAAATAACCCATGGACACAATCAATAGTTTAATGTTTATTTGGGTACGAGTGGGTTAGGTAAGGGAGAAAGGGGAGGGGTGGGAGAGGAGGGGCGAAGCTAAATATTAGGTGATTGAAAGAGAAGTCACTTTAGGTGGTGAACATATTATACATCAAGTTGACAATGCAGTGTAGAATCGCATGCCTGAAACCTATGTAATCCTTGCTAACAGATGTCACCACAATAAAAAAAAAAGAATTTAAGAAAAAAAATAAAAAATAAAATATATAAAGGACTAATAAGATTTAACAACAAAAAAACAAAAATCCCAATTAAAAATTGGGTAGAGGAAATAAACAGACACTTTTCCCAGGAAGAAATACAAATGGCCAGCAGACATATAAAAAAATGGTCATCCTCATTAGCTATCAGGCAAATGTACATCAAAGCCACAGTGAGATACTACCTCACACCTGTTAGAATGGCTATTATCAACAAGGAATTAGAAGTACTGGAGAGTATGTGGAGGAAAGGGAATTCTGGTACACAGTTGGTGCGAATGTAAACTAGTACAACCACCATGGAAGACAGCATGAACGTTCCTCAGAAAATTGGGAATGGAGCTACCATTTGACCCAGCTATCCCCTTTCTGGAGATCTACCCACAAAACCTGAAAACCTTTGTCTGCAAAGACTTATGTACCCCAGTGTTCATCGCAGCACTGTTCACAGTGGCCAAAACATGGAAACAACCAAAGTGCCCTGCGACAGATGACTGGATAAAGAAGCTGTGGTACATATACACAATGGAATATTACTCAGCTGTAAGAAAAAATGAAATATTGCCATTTGCAACAAAATGGATGGACCTGGAGATCATCATGCTTAGTGAAATAAGCCAGACAGAAAAAACAAAAGACTGTATGACTTCACTCATATGCGGAATATAAAACTGAAAGCAAAGAAAAAAGAAATAAACATACAAATAACCCTTGGACACAATCAATAATTTAATGTTTATTTTGGGTCGAGTGGGTCAGGGAGTGTAGAAAGGGAAGGGGGTGGGAGAGGAGAGGGTGAACCTAAATATAATATAATGGAAAGAGAAGTCACATTAGATGGTGAACTTATTACACATCAAGTTGACCATGCATTGTAGAATTGCATGCCTGGAATCTGTGTAATCCTTGCTAATAAATGTCACCCCAATAAGTCTAACAATAAAAATGAATTTAAAAAAAAACAACAATAACCACTTTTTGTTATTTTTTAGTTTCCTAGATTAAGTAATCTGATACTGAGTTTATATTGGAAAACCTGAATAGCAACATTTTTCTTTAACCACAAGTTAATAAAATAATTTTTAAAAATTTAATGTCAGAATAAAGGAGATTATGTTATTTTCTCTATTTCTGATGATGCTGAATGCGAAATAAAGCTTCAGGTGATAGCCTAATGTGTTCCTATTTCTGAACCTCACAATTAAATCTAAGCAGAAATCATGGAGGCTGGTCACCTTAAGTTCTCATAGGAAATACCCTGACTAAGCTGTATCTGGGGTGTTGTTTGCAGGCTCTAAGGCGTGCAGGATCAGATACAAACCCAAGACTCAGCAGTTAAATAAGTCTCTATTCTCCTGAGGGAAAAAGAGGAATAGTTTGGTAGAGTCAAAGACATTCTATCCAGGACTTCTGTACACAGATGTAAAATGATGATAGGAAAAAGTCTTATCATTCAACATGTAAACATTGCCACTGATAAAGAACACACTGGGCCAGGTCTTCCTACAAAATTAAAAAAGCAATTAAATAAGGTAAATGTGAAAATTAGTTTTTTACAGCACACTTGTATCTTCTGCATGACCTCAGAGAAACAAACCATACTTACACATGGCAAAGCCATCAACCAAGACACACCCACCATTGAGTCATGGGGATATTCTGATAAACATCTCAAGTTCCCAGCTACTCCAGTGATTTTTCTGGGCTTTGTGTAGATTGCATAGCACTTTAGGAAAGATTGACCTAGCCTTCTCTGTTTCTGTCTTTCAACTGAGGACACACTTGCATCATTACCTGACAGCTCCCCTGCTATATCCATCATCTTTCCTGCATTTTAATGACACAGGCATTTCTCAGTAAAATTCATGGAAATATAATATTTTCTTGGTGTTTATTTCTTTGAAGACCCAGGCAGATACTAACATACTTACACCAAATAAAAGGCTTGACTTTATTTTTAATGGTTGGCTGATGATTCTTTATTTTTTTTTTTCTTTTCTTGGTTCAACAGCTGGATAGGTTGATTGAAAATGTTATGGGCCAAACAGAGTAGCCATTTCCCCACTTCAGTAAAGACTCCTGTACTTTGTTATTTAGCTCTCAGTTTCACCTTTTTCCTAGTCTAAAGTCTTTTTTATTTTTTTTTTGGCACCTCTCTGTTCAAGAGACAATATCTTTATTTTATTTTTTTTTATTGGGGTGACATCTGTTAGCAAGGATTACATAAGTTCCAGGCATACAATTCTACAGTGCATTGTCAACTTGATGTATAATCAGTTCACCACCTAATGTGACTGCTTTCCTTATTGATTTTCTATGGCTTCTCACCCCAAGCAACAGACTTTCCATCGTGAAACCACCTAGTTATAAGGGTTTTAAAACCTACTTTTTAGATCCATGCCTTTAAAGTACTAACTGAATTTCTCCTAATCTAGGAACCATCAGGATACTAGCGGTACTCCAACAAGGCTTCCAGCCCATCTTGACAAAGGAGTCAACAGGGCGGATCTCAAGACCACTTCCTCTTTTAAATCAGATGGAGTGAGAGATCCGTGGATCACCAATAGTTAGAGACAATGACCATTTTCAGCAGGAAGCAAATACAGAAGATGAAACCTCCAGCCCCTCAGCTTCCCATGGAGATTTGTGGTGATCATGTCTCTCAAGAGAAAGGCAGATAGAGTAGAAATCTCGCGACCACTCCCATGAGACTCACCCTGCTGGAATAGTCAATACCTTGATACCACCCTTTCACTAGTAATCCCTGCCCCAGGCTAGGCAACCACAGGAGGAAGTTCCAGGCAAATACAGGGAAGTTAGTGGGCCCAAGAAGTCCATCAGTTTGGGTCAGTTCCTAACACTTGCACAGTGAGAGTTATAATGAACTTCATCTCACCTCGGCCTCATTATACCATCATTGTAATGTCATACATGTGCCCGAAAGTTTATTAATATCATTATAACAGACTGAACTCTGGGAAAGGGCATGAGCTGTCAGAAGGCATTATGTAATAATCCCCTTGTCAATCAGACTTGTCAATCGAGAGGTCCCACACCCATAGGTGTCTCCCCTGAAGACTTAGAAGAGAATAAAAGGACCAAAGCCTCATTGACCTGGGCTCTTGAGCCACTCTCCTTGCTTGAGTCTGCTCCTACCTTTTTGGAGTGTACTTTCTTTTCAATAAACTACCTCTTTGTTTCACCTTTTTGTTTCACACACTTTTGTGTGTGTCTCATTCAATTCTTTGCACGAGATTCCAAGAACCTGGACATCGTGTCAACAAGGACACCCCATTTTTCTGGTAACAAAAACACACACGTGCCTCTTCTCATGGTGGCTTGGGAAAGTAAAACTTCCTGAATATGGAAACTTTTTTCAGTGTCACCTCATGGCTAGTGTGAAGGCTCATCTCACTCCATCTGCTCTGCCCAAGCTATGCTGGACTTGTTTTGCCCACCAGGCCTCTCTAGTTGTCCCCTGTGTAAATAATAAAAAGTCCCTCAAAGTCACTTTTTATGTGGAGGGTCACTGTATATACAACAAAACCACACATTATGTGGAGGTCATCTTGATTTCAGGAGTGACTACAATAATTGGCACTGTGATAAATATTCTTGGACAATGACCATGTCAACAAAGATCTTTCTTCTGCTGCTTTGCTTTCTAACAGGCTCTGCTGTGTAATGAGAGCTGTTGTTTTGGGATACACTGCCCTGTACCATGTTTCTTGAGTTCCACCTTGTCTTTCTCATGTTTAACTGACTGAGTCTAGCATTTTGACAATTAAATAGCATTTAGACAGAAACATGACATTGCAAATGTCACATGGTGTTCTCTGATTCTCTGTCTGAGACTGTCTTCTGTATCTTAGAATCAATACTGTGTCTCAAAACCAAAATAAGCTGTGAATGACAATAGCATCAGGGGAATGATCCTTACTCTGTGGCCTATTAGTTGTGTGACTCAAACAAGTGTTGTCTCTGATTTTATAGAGGACTCAGGAATAAAAGTACATGGCACATTGAATGGTAAATCATGGAAAAATGAGCAGTCATTGTTTGAAGATGTGGGTTGCTGAAGTTCACAGTTCAATTTGCAAATGACTTACATGGATCATAAAAATACCTCTTATGGGTGCTGATATTGCCCCCTCTGCCTGTGTCAAAAAAAGCGAACAAACAATATTACCTTTTCAGTAATGAAACAGAGCACCCACAGAACACATGTGAATAACTAAGGGTTAATTCAACCATTTCCAAACTACTGTTGATTAAAATATTTACTTGGGTCTCTCTGGAAGAAGAAACATGTGAATTCAAACAAAGTGGAAAAGACTCACCTAAGTACAACTAAAACCCAATAAAATAGAAGAAGAAGAGGAAATAAGAGAAGATGGTCAAGGAGCATAAAAATAAAACAAAACCAAAACTACCTCCCAAACAAAACCAACCAACCAACCAAACAAACAAACAAACACCTGGATACAATTTCTGTGCCAGCCTAAGATTCACTCAGTATGCTGTGCATTTAAAAATGTTTCCTTCTATAAAAGTGAGTCTTTTGTAAGTCAGAGTCATCACTGTCTGGCACAAAATTCTTAATCTGGGAAGACTACCTGAGACAGTTTTACATCAAAGTTGAGTCAGCCCTTTATTGTCCCATCAGATTCTCTCTGGGCAATTTTGAAATATGTAGGACTGCTGGACCCACACTAATGTTCCCATGGCCCACACCACCACTCCCTCAATCACAGCCAGATTTTTTTCTCTTAGACCACATCATGCAAAATTTTACATCAGTAATATGGACATTTGGCACCTTCGACATTGGTTCTGGAAGAAGGAAATGCAAAGTCATGTAAGAATATGGACAAATTAAAGTAGGCACAAATTGTTACTTCTCAAGGGTGGATCTGTTTCTGAAGTAATCAAGGTGTCATTATGTGGATTATGGATAGTCTTACAGGATGAGGCCATGTTGACAGGATAAATAGCTTTCCCAATCTGCTCAGGCTTTCAATGGGAGAACCACATCTGCCTACAGAAAAGACTGGTCTGCACAGCCACAAGGGTCAAAGCTAGAAGAAGCTCTAATATAAACTCAATGAGCACGAGACTCTTTAGAACAAAATTTACCTGGACCCTATGACCAGAAGTACCTCTTCCAGTGTTATTTCCTGATTCATTTTAATTAATAATACATTTCATTGGTCTTTACAGTGTTAATTATACTAAAGTTTTATAGTATTGGGAATTAAATGCCTATCTTAGGAATTGGATCATTAAATGTCAGGCAAATGTAGAAAAAAATTTTAAATGTGGTAAAGATACCAACTAGAGGTGGCAGAAAAATGAAATAGAAGAAGTCACTTTAAGAAGTAAAAATGGCCTTCCGGCTGATTCTAGTGGCTGTCAGAGTGGCTGGGAACCAGAACTACGTCCAGAGATTCATTTCCGGTTACTGTCCTTCCTCTGGGAAGCCCCTCACACAACCATTCTGGAGTCAACTCTAAGAGCAATCCATACTTGTTGAGAAATTAGGCTTCGAAGGACTGAGGAATGAGGAGAGAAGACAAGATGGCGACTGGAGAGGAGGTTCCTAAAGCCTCTCCCAGAAAACACAATTGAACGGCCGTCCAGGAGCCAAGAAAGCGGACCCTGAGTGAAAAACCGGCTGCTGAGAAATCCACAAATCACAAGTGAACCTGAAGGCTGGCGAGAAAGGGGCGAGTCGGGGAGAGGGAAGGGAGCAGAGACGGACCACGCGGGACGCGATCCCTGCTGACTATTCGGAGCGGCGCAGTTTGGGGGAGGGGAGAGAGACTGGGGAGCTGGGGACGGAAGGAGTTTGGGAGCCAGCCTCTGGAACTTTTGAGGGGTAGAAGGGCTGAGCGAGGACTCTGAACTGCAAAGATAACACCCCAGCTCTAAGCC
>PVJL010013956.1:0-30023 GCA_004026885.1 Lyroderma lyra | reverse complement strand
CTGGGATCTTCCTTTTTGACATGAGGGCTTTATGTTCACTGCCCAGATTATTGCTTTTGTGGTGTCTTGCTGTAGGGCAGACACTAGGTGGTGCTGGGGGTCAAGTTTTGGGGGAGAGGGGGCTGTTTGTTTCTTGTTTCTGATCTCCTACTGTGTTTGGAGGCTATGCGCATATATCCTGGGGAGAGGCCAACAAAAGCCTTTGCTGGGGAAAATCAGTCTTCCCAGCCCTGATTCAGTATCTGGCTGTCTAAAGGCTCACACTGCTTTCGGAACTCTGGGGTGCACGAGGAAGTGCCCGCTCCATAAGTCCAAAGCTGTGGGCCTGGCCTGAGACATCAGGGTCGCCTTTGCAGCAGGCTGTGAACAGGAACTGCAGCCCTGTGTAGGTCTCCAGGGGGCTTAGAGCTGGGGTGTTATCTTTGCAGTTCAGAGTCCTCGCTCAGCCCTTCTACCACTCAAACGTTCCAGAGGCTGGCTCCCAAATTCCTTCCGTCCCCAGCTCCCCAGTCTCTCTCCCCTCCCCCAAACTGCGCAGCTCCGAATAGTCAGCAGGGAATCGCGTCCCGCGTGGTCCGTCTCTGCTCCCTTTCCTCTCCCCGATTCGCCCCTTTCTCGCCAGCCTTCAGGTTTACTTGCGATTTGTGGATTTCTCAGCAGCCGGTTTGTCGCTCAGGGTCCGCTTTCTTGGCTCCTGGACGGCCGTTCAATTGTGTTTTCTGGGAGAGGCTTTAGGGACCTCCTCTCCAGTCGCCATCTTGTCTTCTCTCTCCGAATCTGATAATTTTTAAATCTATTTCTTGAAAGAATGTCTGTGGGATTTTGATGGGAATTGTGTTAAATGTGCATATTTCTTTGGGTAATATGGCCATTTTAACAATGTTAAATCTTCCAATCCATGAACACATAATATCTTTCTATTTCTTTGTGTCCTCTTCAATTTCTCTTAATAGTGTCTTACAGTTTTCAGTGTATAAGTCCATCATATTCTTTGTTAAGCTAATTCCAAGGTATTTTATTCTTTTTCCAATCACAAAAGGTATTTTATTTTCTCATTTCTTTTTCTGATTTTGTTGTTGTTATATAAAAATGCACTTGATTTGTACATTCATTTTGTATCCTGCAACTTTACTGTATTCATTTATTGTTTCTAATAGTTTTCTGGTGGAGTCTTTGGAACTTTCTATATAAAAAATCATGTCATCTGAAAATAGTGACACTTTGACTTCTTCTCTGCAATTTTGCATACCTCTTATTCCTTTCTCTTGCCTGATTGGTCTGGCTAGAGCTTCCAGTACTATATTGAAAACCAGTGGTGACAGGAGGCATCCCTGTCTTGTTCCTGATCTTAGGAGAATAGGCTTCAGCTTTTCCCCATTCAATATGATATTAAGTCAGGGCATGTGATATATGGCTTATGTTATGTTGAGGTACTTTTCTTCTATAATCATTTTATTCAGTGTTTTGATTATAAATGGATGTTGTATCTTGTCAAATGCTTTTTCTACATCAAATGATATAATCATATGGTTTTTATCTTTTATTTTATTTACGTAGTGTATCACATTGAAGATTTGCATATGTTGAACCATCCTTGTGCCCCTGGGAGGTATCCCACTTGATTGTGGTGGTACTTTTTTTAAATGCATTGTTGTATTCTACTTGCCAATATTTTGTTTAGGATTTTTTTTATCTGTGTTCATCAGAGATATTGGTCTATGCTTTTCTTTTTTCGCGTTATCTTTGTCAGGTTTTGCTAATAGTATAATATTGGTTTGATAGAATGTGTTGGGAAGTATTGCCTTATTTTTGATTTTTTGTAAGAGTCTGAGTAGGATAAGCATTAAAACTCTTCTTTGAAGACTTGATAAAACTTAGTGAGACCGTCTTACCTAGGGCTCTTGCTTTTGGGGAGGTTTTGGAGGATTGTTTCAATTTTTTTACTATTTATTGGTCATTTAGATTATCCAGTTCTTCTTGGTTCAATCTAGGTAGACTCTGTGTTTCTAGAAACTTGTCCATTTTTTCTAGGTTTTTAGATTTGGTGACTTAAAGCCCTTCATAGTATTTTCTTATGATCCTTTGTAAATCTTCCCTTTCATTTCTAATTTTGGTTATTTGTGTCTTTTCTTTTTGTCCTTTGGTGAACCTAGCCAGTGGTTTGTCAATTTTGTTGATTTTTTTCAAAGAACCAGCTGTTTGTTGCTTTTGTTTTTTCTATTGTCTATCTGTTCTCAATTTCATTTAATTCTGCTCTAATTTTTATTATTTATTTCCTTCTGCTGACTTTTGTTTTTTTGGTTCACTTTTTTCACAGTCCTTTAAGATGGGATGTTAGGATATTTCCTTGTGACTTTTATTGTTTTTTAAGATAGGCTTGTAATAATAGAAATTATCTCTTGTTACTGTTTTTGCTGTATCCCAATTTTGATATGTTGTATTTTCACTGTCACTAATTTCTATGTACTTTTTAAACTTTTCTTTTATTTCTTCTTTGATCCAGTCATTTCTTAATAACATGTTGTTTAATCTCTATGTACATATGGTATTTTATGCTTTCTTTTTGCAGCTGATCTCCAATTTCAAAGCTCTGTGATCTGAGAATACACTTGGTATTATTTAAATATTTTTAAATTTGCTGAGGCTAGTTTTTGAGAATGTTCTATGTGAGCTACAAAGGAATGTATAGTCTGTGTTGTAGGATGAAATGTCCTGTATATGTCAATTATGTCTAATTGATGTAATGTATCATTTAAAGCTGATGTTGTCTTATTTATTTTCTGCTTGAATGATCTGCCCTAGGCGGTGAAGTGGATGTTTAGGTCTCCTACTATAATTGTGTTTTTGTCAGTTTCTTTTTTTAGATCTGTTAGTCGTTGGTTTGTAAATTTTGGTGCTGGTTGGGGGCATATATATTAATGAGTGTCTTGTCTTCTTATCATTGTTTTGTAACTTTTATCACTATGAAATGTCCATCTTTTTCTCTTGTTACCTTTTTTATCCTGGCTTCTGTTTCATCAGATACCAGTATGGCAACTCCTGCTTTTCTCTGGATGCCATTTGCTTGGAGTACTGTTTTTCATCCTTTCACTCTGAGTTTATGTTTGTCCTTGTGGCTGAGGTGCATCTCTTGGAGAAAGCATGTGGATGGGTTTTGTTTTTCAGTCTAGTGTGTCACTCTGTGCCTTTTTATTGGTGAGTTCAGTCCATTTACATTTAGGGTGACGATTGATATATGTGGATTTCCTATGGCCATTACTTCCTTTCTTTTAAGGTTTTTGTTGTCCCAAACCTTCCCCATTTATTTTGATTTTTTGTTTCAGATTGAATAGTTTCCTTCAATATTTCATGAAATGCTGGCCTCATGCTGGAGAATTCCCTCAGCTTCTGTATGTCATATCTAAGAAATAACTTTGCTGGATAAGTTATTCTTGGCTGGTATTTCCTCTCTTTTAATATTCTGAATATTTAATTCCACTTCCTCCTGGCTTGTAGAGTTTCTGCTTAGATGTCTCATAATAGCCTGATGGACTTTCCTTTAAAGGTTATAATATTTTCTGCCTTGGCTTCCATAAGAATTCTTTCTTTATCTATGATTTTTGACATCTTTAGTATAATGTGCCCTGGAGAAGATCTACTCAAGTCTAGATAGCTAGGGGTCATGTTTTCTTTTTGAATTTCGAGTTCTAATTCTTTCCATAGGTTTGGGAAGTTCTTGTTTACTATTTGTTTGAATAAGCTTTCTGTGGATATTTGCTTTGCCCTTTCTGTTACTCCTATTATTCTAATGTTGTTCATTCTAATAGTGTCAGAAATCTCTTACATGGCTCTTTCTTTATTTTTTTTAAAATTTGGTTCTTGAATTTCTCTCTTCTTTTTCTGTAAATTTCAATGTTCCTATTTCAATATTATTCTTTTCTCCATCTGATCAGCCTTATTTTCTATTACTAGAGAATGATTTTTTCAATTATTTATTGCATTATTTATCTCTAGAATTTATTTGTTAAAGTGTTCCTTTTGCTCACAGATTGTTTTTCAGAGATCATTTAACCATTTACCTGTGTCAGAGAGCATTGCCAACATTCTTTAAGCTCTTTGAGTGTGTGAAGAAGTGTAGTCTTGAATTTTGTGTCATTAAGATCATATATTTCCAAATTTATAAGTTTCTTTTCTGGAGATTTTACATTTTCTTTCTGAGAACTTTGAACCCTAAGGTGCTCATTGTATTTGATGTTTTTCTTTTCCTGGGCATCAGGAATTTTTTCCCCTGGCTGATATGAAGAGGTCTTTTTTCACTTTCCAGTTGGTGTCTAACAATATTTTTTCTTGGTTATTTGGTAATCTCACTCTGGGACTTTACCTGAAAGGTGGGTTTTAGTTCTTTGACCCAGTGGCCTTGGACTCATGCTGCACCTCCTCTGTGGTGGGCAATGGTATGCTATGTCTCTGAGATCAGTGCAGGGGAAAGCTGCTGTGCTTGTGTTCTGCAGTTTCTCTGAGCTCCCCTACCTGTTTCCATGGGGATGGTGGTTATTTGGAGGGAAGCAGATTTGTGTGCTTATAGGTTAATTAATGGCAGTTTACTTTATTCAGTTGGCTATAAAGCAGGTGCTAGGTGGAGTTGCGGGGGCAAGCATTGAGACAGATTTAGGGGAAGCAGCCAGGGTCTTTGTCTATAGTTCCTGCCTGGGGTGGGATGATGCTGGATACCCTGGGGTCATTCCCTTGGGTGATGACTCCACTGTCCTTTATCTGTGGATAACAAGTGGGCCCAGTTTGATGTGTATGAGGAAACAAAAGAGCACCAGGGAAGACCATGTGTGTTGGTGTGAGTGAGTGCCAAGAGCACTGGGCAGTTGTGCACCAAAACAAAAAAACACTGGGAAAGCCATGATTGGTGAGCCCCAAGAGCACCAGGTGGGTGCATGCTGAAACGAGTGCACTGGGTAAGCCTGGGTTAGGGCACACTGAGATAACTGGGAAGTTGAGTGCCAAAGCCAGATAGCACTAGGGGTGTGCCTCGGTTAGCACTCGTGGAGAGTACTGGGTGACCCAACATGCACTAAAAGAGCACCGGGTAGGTCCAGGTTGAGGTGCACAGAGAGCACCAGGTAGGCTCTGGCGGGTGTGTGTGTGGAAACAGAAGCCTGCTAGTAGGGCATCTGGTGGGCCCTGTAGGGCACCTGCCACTGGCTCAGCCTTTCTCTTTCCTCCTGAGCCCATGTTTTGCCCAGGACCATAATTTGTTTTGATCAGCTTTTCCACAGCAGCAGCTGTCAGTTTCACATTGACTACAGTGGATTTGCAGTTGAAACCGCACTGCTACTCCTGTCAGCTCTGATTTGCAGCTGGGGCTTTATTCTCTGCAAAAGCAACTTAGCACCTTTGTTTAGCACCTCTAACCTGACCAGGACCATCGTCCTCTGATTGACGTCCTAGTACACTGTTGCTGGGTTTGGGTTTTAACTGTCCATAGTCTCATGGGGTTTCATCTGCCCACTGCCTCCACCCTTGTTGAGTATCTTCTGCCCACCTGGGGTTCATGCTGTTATCTTCAGCTCACCTGGGGTTCATGCTATGCTTGGGCCCATGTCCCTAGGTCCCCACCACCTTGCTTCTTCTGCTGCCCCCTGTTGCTTTTCACAGTCCTGTCTCCACTTTGCTCCCTTCCCTCCTCTCCCCTTCGCCCCCCTTTCTCTGACTTTGAGGTGTTTTCTTGCAAAGTGTGGATCTCTCAGCTGAGGCGGTGCCAATCAGGGCATTTTCCTGTTGGATCCCTGTTGTTCAATTGTATTTTGCAGGAGAGGTTTCAAAGATCTCCTCTCATGCCACCATTTTAGGTCCCCTGCCCTATTTTTAAGTTTTTGAGAAAACTCCATACTGTTTTTCATAGTGGCTGCACCAATTTGTAATCCTAGCAACAATGCACAAGGGTTTCCTTTTCTGCACATTTTTGTAAAAACTTGTTGATTTATCGATGAAGACAATTCTAACAGGAGTGAGATGGAATATCATTATGTTTTTTTATTTGCATTTTTCTGATGATGGTGATGTTGAGCATCTTTGGTCATCTTTATGACCTATTTTGAGAAATGTCTATTCAGGTTCTCTGTCCACTTTCTAATTGGATTGTTTGTTTGTTTTGGTGTTGAGTTATATGGATTATTTATAAATTTTGTATTTTAATCCCTTATTGGATGTATCATTGGTGAATACCTTCCTCCATTTAGTAGGATGTGTTTTTGTTTTGTTGATGGTTTTTCTTGTGTGCAAATTTTTTTTTTAGTTTATTGTAGTCCCATGTATTTATTATTATTTTTTTGTTTCCCTTGCCTGAGGAGAAATATCAGTAACAATATTACTAAGGGTGATGTCTGAAAGTTTACTTTCTACATTAGCTTCTAGGAGTTTTATGGTTTTGGGTCTTACACCTAGGTTTTAATCCGTTTTGTGTTTATTCTTGTGTATGGAATAAGAAGATGATCCAGTTTCATTGTTTTGCATGTGTCTGTCCAGTTTTTCCAGTACCATTTATTGAATAGACTGTTTTTATCCCAATATATTTGTTTTACTTTCTTTGTCATAGATTAAATGACTGTAAAGGAATGGATTTATTTCTGGCTTTTTATTCTGTTCCATTGATCTATATATCTGTTTTTATGCCAGTACCATCCTGTTTTGGTTAAGATAGTCTTGTAGTATAGTTTGATATCAGGTTGCATGATATCTCCAGCTTTGTTCTTTCTCAAGATTGCTATGGCTATTTGTGGTCTTTTGTGGTTCCATATAAATTTTAAGATTATTTGTCTAGTTCTGTGAAAAATGCCATTGATATTTTGATAGGGGTTGAATTGAATCTATAGATTGCTTTGGGTAGTATGGACACTTGAACTATATTTTTATTATTATTCTTTGATTGTTAAATTTATTGGGGTTACACTGGTTAGTAAAAATTACATAGGTTCCAGGTGTATAATTCAACAACACATCATCTATGTGTTGCATTGGGTGCTCACCATTCAGAGTTACTTCTCCTTCTATTACCATGTGTTTGATGCCCCCTCCCTCCTCCATAAGTTTTTCTTTCTTTCAGTTTTATATTCCACATATGGTTCTTGATGTTTTCTGCCTGACTTATTTCACTCGGCATAATGATCTTGAAGTCTATCTATGTTGTTACAAATGAGAGGATTTCATCTTTTCTTATGGATGAGTAATATTCCATTGTGTAAATGTACCACAACTTTTTTATCCAATCATCTTTCAAAGAGCTCTTTGGTTGTTTCTATGACTTGGCCACCATGAAGAGTTCTGTGATATATACTGGGATACATATGTCTTTGCAGATTAAGGTTTTCAAATTTAGGGGGTAGATACCCAGAAAAGGGATTGCTGGGTCATATGGGAGAATTAAAAGAGGTTCCTCTTTTTTGAGGAACCTCCATGCTGTCTTCTATAATTATTATACCAATTTATATTCCCAACAACAGTGTTTGAGGGTTCCTTTTCTTCACAGCCTGTCCAACTTGTTATTCCTTGTCTTGTTGATTATAGCCATTCTAATAGGTATGAGGTAGTATCTCATTGTGGTTTTGGTTTGCATTTCCTGAATAGCTGGTGAAGTTGAGCATTTTTCCATATATCTCTTGGCCATTTGTATGTCTTCCTGACAGAAGTGTCTGTTCAGGTCCTCTGCCCTTTTTTTTAATTGGATTTTTTGTTGTTGTTATTGTTGTTGAGTTGTACAAGTTTTATATATTTTAGATATTAGTCCCTTACTAGAGGCATTGTTTACAAATATTTACTCCTATTCAGTTGGTTGACTCATTGCTTTCTTGATGGTTTCTTTTGCTGTGCAAAACATTTTTAGTTTGATGTAGTCCCATTGATTTAATTTTGCTTTTACTTCCCTTGTCTTTGATATCATGTTCATAATGTCCTCCCTGAACCCAAGTTTAGTACCAATGTCATCTTCTATGCATTCTATTGTTTTGGGTCTTACGTGGAGGTCTTTGATCCATTTTGAGTTAATTTTGGTGAACTTGGACTCTCAGTCCAAGTTCATTTTTTGCACGTGGTTTTCCAGTTTTCCAAGCACCATTTACTTTTTTATCACTATTGCATATTTTCCACTCCTTTGTGAAAAATTATCTGTCCATATATTTGTGGGTTTATTCCAGTTCATGGGTCTATGTGTCTGTTTATCTGCCAGTACTAAACTGTTTTGATTATTGATACTTTGTAGTGTATATTGAAGTTGGGGAGTATGATGCCTCCAGACTTACTCTTTTTTTTTTTTTATAGGATTGCTTTGGTGATTGGGAGACTTTTGTGGTTCCATATGAATCTGATGAATCTTTTCATCTATTTCTTAAAAGAATGGCTGTGGGATTTTGATGGGAATTGCATTAAATCTGTATATTGCTTTGGGTAATATGGCCATTTTACCTATGTTGGTTCTTTGAATCCAGGGATGCAGACAGAATACCTTCCCATTTTTTTTGTGTGTCTTCAATTTCTTTTAACAGTGTGTTATGGTTTTCCATGTATAAGTCCTTCACCTTCTTTGCAATAGATTCTTGTACATTGACTTTGTATCCTGCAACTTTACTGTATTTGTTTATTATTTCTAATAGTTTTCTGGTGAAGTTTTTAGGATTTTCTATATAAAGAATCATGTCATCTGTAAAAATGACAGTATAACTTTTTCACTTCCAATATGTATGCCTTTTATTCCTTTCTCTTGCTGGATTGCTCTAGCTAGAACTTCCAGTATTATATTGAATAGCAGTGGTGACAGAGGACACACCTGTCTTGTTCCTGATTTTAGAACAAAAGGTTATAGTTTTTTACCATTCAGTATAATATTAGCTGAGGATTTGTCATATATTGCCTTGATTATGTTGAAGTACTTTTCTTCTATACTCATTTTCTTAAATGTTTTGATCATAAATCGATGTTGTATCTTGTCAAATGGTTTTTCTGCATCAATTGATAAAATGATATAGTTTTTATCCTTTGTTTATATTATATATCATTTTTTTGGGGTGGGTCCATGGCTGGGAATCAAACCCAGGCTGTGGCATTGAGAGCACTGGAGCCTAGCCACTACACCACAAGGGAACCCCCTCTGTATCATACTGATCACTTTTTATACGTTGAATCATCCTTGTGCCCCTGGGATGAATCCCACTTGATCATGATGTGTAATCTTCGTAATTCATTGTTGTATTCTATTTACTAGTATTTTGATTACGATTTTTGCATTTGTGTTTGTTGGAGATATTGGTCTATAATTTTCTTTTTTGTGTGTATTATTCTTACTAGGCTTTGGTGTTAGGGTAATGTTGGCCTCATAGAATGAGTTGAGAAGTATTTCCTCATCTTCAGTTTTTTGAAAGAGTTTGAGGAGGGTATGCATTAATTACTCTTTGAGTGCTTGGTAAAACTCATTGGTGAGACAATCTGGTCTGGGGCATTTGCCTTTGGGAAGGTTTTGGATGATCGTTTCCATTTCTTACTATTGATTGGTCTATTTAGATTATTCAGTTCTTCTTGGTTTAGTCTATGTAGACTAGGTGTTTCTAGAATCTTGTCCATTTCTTCTAGGTTGCTAAATTTGGTGGTATATAGCCCTTCATAGTATTCTTGTATGTTCTTTTGTATTTCTGTGATACCAGTTCTAATTTCTCTTCTTACATTTCTAATTTTAGTTATTTGTGTCTTTTATGTTGGTAAGCCTAGCAAGGGGTTTGTCAATTTTATTAATTATTTTGGAGAACCAGCTTTAGTTGCATTAATTTCTTTCTTTTTTTGTCAGCTATATTGGGGTGACATTGACTAGTAAAAATTATATAGGTTCCAGGTATATAATTATACAATATATCATCTATGTGTTGTATTATGTGTTCACCACCCGAGTCAGTTCTCTTTTTATCACCATATATTTGACTCCCTTTCTCTCCTCTTCCATTCCTCTTCCTCATTCTACCTTCCTCCCTCATATCCTCAGATAGCCACTAACCACTATTGATTGTTTCCTTGAGTTTTTATTTCTTGCATTAATTTTTTCTATTGTTTTTCTGTTCTCTATTTTATTTTGTTCGGTTCTAATTTTATTATTTCCTTTCTTCTGCTGATTTTGGGGTTCTGGGTTTTTTTGGTTGTTGTTCTTTTTTCCCCTGTTCTTTAAAAGAATTGTTAGGATGTGTACTTGTGGTTTTTTTCTTGTTTCTTGAGATAGGCCTGTAATGACATAAATTTTCCTCTTAATACTGCTTTTGCTGCCTCCCACAAGTTTTGTTGTGTTTTCATCATCATTATTTTCTATATATTTTAATCTCTTATTTTGTCTTTGATCCAGTCATTTTTTAATAACATGTTGTTTATTCTCCATGTATATATTTTATTATCTGCTTCCTTTTGCAGTTGATCTCCAATTTCAAAGCTCTGTGATCTGAAATACACTTGATATTATTTAAATCTTTTAAAATTTCCTCAGGCTAGTTTTGTGACCTAGTATATGGTCTGTCCTTGAGAATGTTCTGTCTGAACTAGAAAAGAATGTAAGTCATGTGTTGTAGGATGAAATGTCCTGTATATGTCAATTATGTCCAATTGGTGTAATGTATCATCTAAAGCTGATATTTTCTTATTTATTTTCTGTTTGGATGATCTGTTTATGGCTATCAAGAGGTGTTTAGGTTTCTACTATAATTGTGTTTTTTTTTTAGTATCTCCTTTTAATTCTGTTGGTATTTGCTTTGTAAATTTTGGTGCTTCCTGTTGAGGCCATATATGTTAATAAATGTCATGCCTTCTTGTTGTATCATCCTCTTTATCATTATGAAATGTCCATCTTTGTTTCTTATTGCCTTTTTTATCTTGAGGTCTGTTTCATCAGATATAAGAATGGGTACACCTGTTTTTCTCTGGATTTTATTTGCTTGGAGTATTGTTTTTGACCCTTTCACTTTGAGTCTATATTTGTTCTTGAGGTAAAGGTGTGTCTCTTGGAGGGAGGACAAAATAAGGTTGGGTTTTGTTTTTTAATCCAGTCTGCTATTCTGTGCCTTTTAATTGGACAGTTAAGTCCATTTACATTTAGGGTGATGATTGCTATATGAAGATTTTCTATAGCCATTTTATCTTTTGTTTTTTTGGTAGCTCTTTGCTTCAATTGCTTTTTTTTTTCTGTCAGTTTATTTTGATGGTATTCTATGATTTTTTCTTTCTTCAGCCTTTTTGTTGTTGTTACATGTCTCATTTCTGAGTATTTTTTTTTTTTTTAAAAGAGGGTACCATGAAGTTTATTTAAAAGCACTTTTCACATAGCAGTAGTTCATTTTCTTATGCATGATTCTTACCTCCATTCTCTTTTGGAAATTTAACATTTACTTCCTCCCCTATTCTATGTTTTTGTTCCATTTTATCCATATTTATTTTTATTTTATGTTTCAGGTCAAATATCCTTCAGTATTTCTTGAAATTCTAGCCTTATGATGGAGAATTCCCTCAGCTTCTGTATGTCTGAAAAGGTCTTTATTCATTCTTTATATCTAAAGGATAATGTTGCTGGATACATTATTCTTGGCTGATAAATTCTCTTTTTTAATATTTTGAGTACTTGATTGCACTTCTTCCTGGCTTGTAGGGTTTCTGTTGAGAAATCTGATGACAGCCTGATGGGCTTTTCTTTCTAGGTTATGGTCTTTTTTCCCCTGTTGCTATGGAGATTCTTTCTTTGTCTTTGATATTCACATATTCAGTATTATGTGCCACTGAGAAGGTTTGCTAGAATTTAGGTAGCTAGGGGTCCTGTTTTCTTTTTTTGATGTGAAATTCCTTTTCTTTCCATTAATTTGTGAATTCTCAATTTATTATTTGTTTGAGCAGATTTTCTGTGATCATCCCATTTTCTGCTTCCTTCAGAATACCCATTATTCTTACGTTACTCTTTCTAATGGAGTCAGATAGTTCTTATAGAGAGATCTTTCATTTCTTTTAACTTTCAGGTTTCTCTCTTCCTTCTGTGAGATTTCCATATTTCTTTTTTCGATATCACTAATTCTTTCCTCCATCTGTTTTTATGCTAGCTATTTCATTTTTCATTTCCTTTATTGTGTTATCTCCAGAATTTCTATTTTTTTTAATAATTTCTATTTCTTTGTTAAAATATGAGGTCTGACAATTAAGTTCACAAACTCATCCTAGAAAAAGTGCTACATATGTCATTACTGAATATCACTATGGTCATCTTCAAAATACTTCCCTGGGGAAGCTATGACTTGAAGCAAGCACCTAGTTCACACTTCAAAGCAATTCTGGAACTTTGCTTCTGGAATGGTCATCAGAACTTTCATCGTATGACCCTTGATTTCCTAAATGTCATAAAAATGTCTTCCTTTCAATAGTTCCTTTATCTTTGGGTAAAGAAAAAGTCATTGGGGGTCAGATCAGGTGAGTAGGGAGGGTGTTCTAATATAGTTATTTGTTTACTGGCTAAAAACTTCCACACAGACAGTGTGCTATGTGAGCTGTTGTGATGCAAGAGCCATGAGATGGAGAAAAGTTTAAGTTGTTTTTATCTAACCTTTCACACAGCCTTTTCAGCACTTCCAAATAGTAAACTTGGTTGACTGTCCAGTTGATACAAATTCATAGTGAACAGTCCCTCTGATATCAAAATAGGTTAGCAACATCATTTTGACTCTTGATTTGGACTGACAGAACTTTTTGGTTGTGGAGAATTGGCTGACTTCCATTGTGTGCTTTGACACTTTGTTTCAGGGTGGTATCAGTACACCTATGTTTCATCACCAGTGATAACATGGCCCAAAACTTTGTCTTGCCTTTCCGAAAGGTCTTGGCAAACTTCAACTGTCCTTTGCTTTTGCTCATTGGTGAGCTTCTTTGGGACCATTTTTGTACACACCCTTCTGATGCCAAGATTTTCAGCTAAGATTTTCCTAACTGTTTTCTCTATCAGTGTTTACTTGGTCTGCTATGTTTCTCACAGTCAGCTGATAATTTTGATGCACAATTTGATGAATTTTTGCCATGTTTTTGTCAGTTCTTCTTGTTACTGGCTGCCCTGACCTCTTTTCATCAGTAATGCTTTCTCTCCCCTCAAAAAAACATTTAATCTATTTGTACACTGCAGTTTTCTCCATGGCATTATCCTCATAAATTTGCATTAACATGTTTCTGATTTCACTTCCACTCTTGCCAAGTTTAACAAGAAATTTAATGTTTGTTCCTTGCTCTAATTCAAGCTCCAACGTTCTTGTGATGGCACATAAAATCACATAACAACAATAATAAATGATATTCAGCAAGAGACCACCACAGGTTGGCAGTAATACAGCTGTGAGACACAGATATACCAAGGTTATGAAATCTTACCGAGTTGTTTGTACAGTGATGCCAATGTAAGTGCATGGTGTCAAGTTCATGAACTTAATTGTCAGAGCTCCTTTTCTTTTTGTTTGTAGATTTTCTTTCTGAGAACATGTAGCTGCCCTTCTGTGCATAGCTGCCTTTCTTTTATCTCTTTGAGTGTTTTCAGAACTGCAATCTTGAATTCTGTGTCATTTAGCTCATATATTTTCATAGTTTTCATTCACTTTTATGGAGCTTTTTAACTTTTTTTTCTGAGCAGCTTTGTTCACTAGGGTACTCATTGCTGTTAGCATTTCTCTTATTGGGCATAAGGACGATTCTCCTCATAGATGTGAAGAAATCTTTCTTTCCTTTTCCAGTTGGTGTCACTGTGACATCTTAATATTTACTCTTTCTTATTCAGTTTTCTCACACTGGGAGATTTCCTGCAAGGTGGACTTCTCTTCTTTGACCCAGTCGCTTTGGTCTCAGTGTGCCTCCTTTTGGAGAGGGTATAGTGAGCAATGGTATTCTATTCCTCTGAGATCACAGTGCAAGCAGAAGCTGCCATGTCTTTGTATTACAGTTTCCCTAGCACTCCTGCCAGTTTCACTGGGAAGTGGGATTTGTTGGGAAAGGCACAGGATTGTTTGGGGTACAGGGTAATGGTGGTTTTCTGCTTGCAGCTGACTGCAAGCAGGCACTAGGTCATACTAGATGACATGACCTGGGAGAAAGCAGTGGGAAGCAGTCAGGCTCTGTGTCCAAGGCCCTGTAGTGCTTCCACTGGGACCCCAACGTCCTCAAGGGTGGGCATCACACCTAGGCCCAGGCCCCAACTGTTCCAGGGCCATACTGCACTCCAGCCACCTGTGCCATGCTCAGGCTGTTCCCACAGTGCTCTGTCTTCCAGCCCCATGCTTGGGTGGATTGCACCATGCCCCAGCTGCCCTGTGTTGTACTCCCACTGCCAGCCCCGTGTTCTGACTGCCTGTGCCTCTGCCCCTGTTTGCTTTCTACCCTCAGCTTTCTCTAGGTCACCCTGTGTCTAGGCTTGTGTTTCCAGGCCCCCACCTCACTCTGTAGTTCACCAATGTCCAGGTTGCACTCAGCAGCCCCATCTCTGCACTTCTCACCCCACTCCTTCAACCTCACCCTCCCAGGCCTCCAGGCTCTCTTGGGATGAGTGATTCCTTAGCCATGTGCTACTAAGAGACTACCCTGCTGATCTTTAGCTGTTCACTTGATTGCATTCTCCAGGAGGGGCATCAAGAATCTCCACTCATGCCACCATCCTGATGACATCCTATTTTAACTATATTAATATTTTCTATCAATGTGCATTATATATGCTTTCATTTATTTGTACCTTTTGTATCTTAGTGTTTGCTTTAATGTCTTAAAATTTTCTTAGTACAGGTCTTTTATTTCTTTGGTTAAATTTACTTGTATGTATTTAAATTTTTTGATGCAATTGTCAATGGTATCATTTTCTTAATTTCTCTGATAGTTTGTTATTGGTATATAAAAATTTAACCAATTTCTGAATATTAATTTTTTATTCTGCCATTTTACTGAGTTTATTTATCTGTTCCTATAGTTTTTCTTTTGGTGGAATTTTGGGGGTTCTATATAATATGAGTAGTATCATGTCATGCAAATAATGATAGTTTTGCTTCTTCCTTTCCAATGTGGATACCTCTTATTTATTTTTGTCTGACTGCAATGGCTAGGACTTTCAGTACTATGTCAAATAAAAGTGGTGAAGTTGGACATCCTCTTCTTGTTCTTGATCTTAAGGAGAATGCTTTTAGCTTTTTCCACTTTGTTGACACTTTTTATCGTTAATACAGGCTGGATTTTGTCAAATTCCTTATCTGCATCTACCAGTATAATCATATGATTTTTATTCTTCATTTTGTTTATGTGGTGTATCATGTTAATTGACTTGCAGATATTGAACCAATCTTGAATCTCTGGAATTGATCCCACTTGACTGTGGTGTGTGATCTATGTAATGTATTGCTGAATTCAGTTTGCTAATGTTTTGTTGTGGATTTTTACATCTATGTTTATTAGATATATTGACCTATAGTTTTCCTTTTTAAAATGTCTTTGACTGGTTTTGGAATCAGGGTAATTGTGGCCAATAGTTTGAGAATGGGTCTTTTTCTTTATTTATTTTTTTTTTATTTTTTGAGTGTTTGGTAAAATTCACCTGGGAAGCCTTCAAGCCCAGGAGTTTTGTTTGTTAGGGTATTGTCAACTACTGATTTCATTTTATTAGTAGTAATTAGTCTTTCAGATTTTCTGTTTCTTCTTGATTCAGCCAGGGGGAGTGTATGCTTATAGGAATTTATCAATTTCTTTTAGATTATTCAATTTGTTAGCATATAATTGCTCATAGTATTATTTCTTCTCTCCTCCCCCTCCTCCCCCTCCCCCTCCTCCTCCCTCTCCCTTTTGATGCTTCTGTTTCTGCTTCTTCTGCTTCTGCTTCTTCTTCACCTTCTTCATTTCTGTAGTATGAATGGTGGCTTTCATTTCTAATTTTATTTATTTTATTCCTCCCTTTTTCTTGATGAGTCTGGTTAAAGGTATATAAATTTTGTTTATCTTTCTAAAGAACCACCTTTTAGTTTAATTGATCTTTTATATTTTTTTAAGACTCTATTTAATTTATTTCTGATCTGATCTTTATTATTTCCTTTCTTCTACTCACTTTGGGCTTTATTTGCTCTTCTTTTTCCATTTCCCTTAGGTATAAAATCAGATTGTTTATTTGAGATTTTTCTTGTTTCTTTAGGTAGGCCTATATTGTTATGAATTTCCCTTTGAGAACTTTGTCTTACAGATTTTGGGTCATTGTGTTTTCATTTTTGTTTCTCTTAAGGTATCTTTTGATTGCTTCCTTGATCTTTTTGTTGAGCCTTTCATTATTTAGTAGCATGTTATCTAGCCTCCATGTGTTCATGTGTTCTTTAGTTTTTTTTTTTTTTTTGTAACTGATTTCTAGTTTCATATCATTGTGGTCAGAGAAGATGCTTGTTATGATTTCTAAAATATGTTGAGACTTGTGTCCTCAACATATTAAGTGTTTCATATGTATCTGAAAACAATGTATATTCTGCAGTTTTTCAGTGAAATGCTCTAAGACTATCAATCAAATCTATCTAGTGTAATGTGTCTTTTAAGTCCACTAATTCCTTGTTGAGTTTCTGTCTATTTGTGTCAATGGGGTGTTAACGTTCTCTACTATTGATCTCTCTATTTATGTTGGTCAATATTTATTTTATATATGTAGGTGCTCCTATGTTGGATGCACAGATGTTTATTAGGGTTATGTCCTCTTGTTGGATTGATCCCGTTATCATTATGTAAATTTTTTTCTCTTTTTATAGTCTTTGTTTTATTTATTGATTTTCAAAAATTTATTTTTATTGTTAGACTTATTGGGGTGACATCTGTTAGCAAAGATTACATAGGTTTCAGGCATACGATTCTACAGTGCATTCTCAGCTTCTTGTATAATAAGTTCACCACCCAGTGTGACTTCTCTGTCCATCACCATATATTTAGCTTCCACTCCCTCCTCTCCCATACCCTCCCCTTTCTCCCATCCCTAACCCACTCGTCTGCAAATAAACATTAAACTATTGATTGTGTCCATGGGTTGTTTGTTTGTTCATTTCTTTGTTGCTTTCAGTTTTAAATTCCACATATGAGTGAAGTCATACAGGTTTTTGTTTTTTCTCTCTGTTTTATTTCGCTAAGCATGATGATCTCCAGGTCCATCTATTTTGTTGCAAACGGCAATATTTCATCTTTTCTTATAGCTGAGTAATATTCCATTGTGTATATGTACTACAGCTTCTTTATCCAGTCATCTGTCACAGGGCACTTTGGTTGTTTCCATGTTCTAGCCACTGTCAACAGAGCTGCAATTGTGGTACATAAGTCTTTGCAGACAAAGGTTTTTAAGTTGGTTGGGGTGGTTGTAGGAGAGGGTAGGGGCCAACAAAAAGCACACTGGGGCAGCTCCACCTCCTGCTGTATGCTAGGGAAGCTGGGTGATGCAGGTCAAGGCTGCTTTTGCTGGCCGGGGTTAATGCTATCAAATCTGCCTTTCTTCCCAGGCCTGCTCTAGCAACCAGCCGTTGTGGCAGAGTCTGCAGGCTTGCACTGCTTGTAGGCCCCAGGGGCGTATGTGCAGGTGTATGTACTACAAGTCCAAAGCTGTGGTCCTGACCTCAGGCAGTATGAAGACAGTTGGTTAGCCTCCGCAGTGGACCGGGAACAGGAGTTGTGGCCCTGCATTGGAGCCATGCGCGTTTGTGCTGTGGGTTGTGAGGGTACCGGGAGTTGAGGTGCTGTCTATGGGAACCCACCTCAGCTTGCACCTATTCAGAGTCCTCTCTCAGCCCTCTTGTTACTGAAAAGCTTCAGAGGCTGGCTTCCAAAGTCTGTCCCCAACTTGCTGCTCTAAGGCCCGGCTCCCCCATGGTCTCCCACTGTTCTGCCACTTTGCTTGCTTTTACTCTTGTTGCCTTTTGGTCTCCCCCTCCTGTGCACTGTGCTGGACCTGGATAGTCAACAGCACTCAGGTCCTGTTGCGATCTGTGTCTGCTCCCTACCCTCTCTCCCTCTCTTTCCCTTCTCTCCAACCTTCAGGTGTTTACTTGCAATGCGTGAATTTCTCAGCTGCCTTTGTGTCACTCAGGGTCCTCTTTCTTGGCTCCTGGATGGCCGTTCAATTTTGATTTCTGGGGGAGGCTTTAGGGAACTCCTCTCCAGTCACCATCTTGCCCTCCCTCAATCTAGTCTTTGTTTTAAAGTCTATTTTGTCTAATATAATTATTGTTACCCCAGCTTTTTATTTGTTTGAAATATCTTTTTCCATCCTATTACTTTCAGTCTATGTGTGTCTTTTGATCTGAGGTGGATCTCTTGCAGAAAATATATGTATGGATCTTGTTTTCTTACCCATTCTGCTACCTTTGTCTTGATTGGAGCATTTAATCCCTTTACATTTAAAGTGATTATTGATAGATACATAGTTATTGCCATTTTGCTATTATTTTTTTATCTTCTTTTGTTTGTTTTTCTGTTTCTTCCTCTTAAAGAAGTTTCTTTAAAATTTTATTAATACTGGCTTGATGATAATGCATTCCTTTTGCTTTTTCTTGTCTGGAAACTTTTGATCTCTCCTTTAATTTTAAATTATAGCTTTGGTTTGCAAAGTAGTCTTAGTTTTAGGTCCTTGCTTTTCATCACTTTGAATATTTCCTGCCACTCTCTTCTGGCCTGCAAAGTTTGTATTGAGAAATCAGTTGACAGTTTTATGAAGGTCCTATGTACGTAAGTAGTTGTCTTTCTCTTGCAGCTTTTGAGATTCTTCTTTTTTTAAAATTAATTTTTATCGTTAGACTTATTGGGGTGACATCTGTTAGCAAGGATTACATAGGTTTTGGGCATGCAATTCTACAGTGCATTGTTGAGATTCTTTCTTTGTCTTTAACCTTTGGCATTTCAGTTATGATGTGTCTTGGTGTGGGCCTGTTTGGATTCACCTTTTCTGGGACTCTCTGTACTTTGCAGGCTTGTATGTGAATTTCCTCCACCAGGTTTGGAAGTTTTCAGTTATTATGTCTTCAATTGTTCCTCAATCCCATGTACCCTTTCTTTTTCTGGTTCTTTTATGATGCAAATGTTGTTATGCTTAATGTTTTCCAGAGGACCCTTAAACAATCTTTTTTAAAAAATTATTTTTATGTTTTTGTTCTGATTGGGTGCTTTCTGCTGCTTTGTCTTCTGAGTTGCTGATTTGATTCTATGCATATCCTAATCTGCTGTCACTTATCTTTAATGTAGTCTTAATTTCAGTTATTATATTTTCTTTTTGACTGTTTTTCTTTTATGGTTTCTATTTCTTCTTTATGCTTACTATCTCTTTGTTGATGTTCTCACTAAATTCCTTAGCATTTTTTAACCAGTGATTTATACTTTGTCTTTGGTAGGTTGATTGCCTCCATTTCTTTTAGTTTTTTTCCCTGGCATTTTTTTCTATTCATTTGTTTGGGACATGCATGTCTTTGTTTCCTCATTCTGGCTGCCTCTGTGTTTGCTTCTATGCATTAGGTACATTTCCTAAGTCTCTCAGTCTTTGCTGTATGGCCTTATTTAGTAGATGTCCTGTGTGTCCAGTGGCACAGTCTCTCTGATCACCTGTGCATATGTTTTTGGAGTATTCTTTGTGTGCGTTGTGCACATTTTCCTGTTGTAGTTGAGCCTTCATTGCTTTTGGTGTATCAGTGGGTAGGACTGACTCTCAGGCTGACAAGCTGAGGATTGGCTATATCCACAGTGTATGAACTGCTGTGTGTGGGCTGATCCTTCAGAAGGAATTTCACGTGAGGGGACTCTTGTGCTTGTTGAAATCACCCTTGAGTATTCTGCTTTTGTATCTACTCAGATAGTGCTCTGGTGTGATTTGAGGGCAGCCTATAGGTGTGTTCTTTCTGATGTCTTTTGGGAGCGGTTCCTATACAGGCCAATTTCAGTTTTTTCTGTGAACAGTCCAGGGCTATTTGGTAGGAGCTACAAAGCTATATGTAGTTTGTTGCTGCCTGTGTTGGATCTGGAGGCCTGTGGGGGTGGCTTCGCTGTGAACTGAGCTGCCACCAGTATTGGGCTTAGGGCAATTTAGTCAGAGGACTGCCCTCCCCCGCGTCATGTTTTTACCTGCTGGCTCCCCATAAGGTTCAGCTACCGAAGGAGCATTCTTAGTTGCATGGCTTGGGCTGATTGATTGGGTGTTGATGTTGCTCCTAGCCATGCTGCCATATTTGGGTGGGGTGGCATCCCAGGGATTCATAGGGTATGGGTGGTGATTTTCACAAAGTTAATGCAGATTCAGTTCTTGCGCCACTGCTGAGCCTACGGCCACTCTGCAAAATCTGCTGAGTATACCACTGCCAGCTGAGTAGACCACTGTTCTTCTGAGGCCCACAGAACCCGGAGAGCTTCCCAAGAAAGGCTGCAGCATGTGCTGGGCCTGACCACTTACCACTGAAATTTTTCCAGGCTACTGCGGCCATCCACTGCTATACAGGCCTCCAGCAGCTTGTGGGATGGGGCCAGCTACCAAGGAGCCAAGAATGCTGGATAGGGTGGGGTCATGGGGTATGGTCAGCAGTTTTTACAAAGTTTACACAGATTCAGTGTTTGCCCAATTGCTGACCTGTGAACAGTCTGCAAATGCCCTGAGAACTCCCTGAGAATACCACGGTAAGCCACCACTTGCCTTAGCCTCACGGATCCCTGTAAGCTGCCCAAGAAAGCCTACAGTGCAAGGTAGGGATGACTGCTGGTCATTGGAAATTTCCCAGGCCACCACAGGGAATCTGTCTCTGTACAAGCCTCCTATAGCTTGTGGGGTGGGGCTGGCTGCCCAGGAGCTGAGAGTACTTTGGGCGATGCTACACTAGCTAAGCAGGGCTGGGTCCAAGGGAGTCACCAGAGTGTTGTGTGTGTGCATATTTTATCAGACCAATGGTATCTCATATTTGGCCCCTTGTGGGTAGGTTCAACACAAGAAAGATGGCACTCCCTCATAGGCTGCACATGAGTGGGCTTCACACAGGGATAATGGCTGCTGTTGCCCTAGCTCTCTTCCTGAAGCCACACAAGTCAGTCTTTCCCTATATGTCTCTGGCACCTATTGAGTTGCTGCCCCTCCACCGGAGCCCTGGGTGAATACATGCAGGTAAGTTAAGTCTGTGCAGGGACCCTATAAAAGGATGTTTAGGTTTCCAGCTGATTTCCATCTCACTGGGGCCAATGGATGGAATCCTTGCTGATTTTCACTGCCAGCTATTGTGGGGACTTATCTTCCTGGCACAGGACTACTGGGCTGGAGAGCCTGGTGAGGAGCTGGAATTGCTCACTCTCATGGGCAACCTCCACCACCAAAATGTCCCTCCCAGTGCGCAACACTACCTGGGTGTTTGGGTTCAGCCCATTTTGCATCTTTGTCCCTCCTACTACTCTCGGTGTGGCCTCTTCTTTATATTTTTAGTTATAGGCATTCTGTTCAGCCATTCTTGAGGTTGATTGTTCTATAATTTAGTTGAAATTTTAATGTGATCATGGGAAGTAGAATACATATTGTTTACATGTTCTGCCATGTTGGACTTTCCCCTCTCCCTAGGTATTTTGATGGGATGCTGAGAGAAAGCATACTGGGATGGCTGTCTGCTGCCATATTAACCCAGAAATTACAAGAACCAGTTTTGATACATTCTGTGATATTTTATCTGACTCTAATGATATTCCCAGTGTATTCCAGATATTTATTTACCTCTAAATAAATTTACCTGTAAATTTAGTATTAATTAAAAACATACAAGGTCTGACAATTAAGTTTGCAAATTTGCCACCATGCACTTATGTGGGCAGCACTACACAAACAACTTGGGAAGTTTTCATAACCTTGGTACATCTGTATCTCACAGCTGTGTTCCTGTCAACATGTGGCAGTGTCTTGCTGAGTAACATTCATTATAGTTGTTGCATGTTTTTGTATGCCATTGCAAAAATGGCAAAGCTTGAATTAGAGCACAGAACAAACATTACATTTCTTGTTAAACTTGACAATAGTGGAAGTGAATAAGAGACATGTTAGTCCAAGTTTATGAGGATAATGCCATGAAGAAAATGGCAGTGTACAAACAGTTTAAACATTTTTCTGAGGGGAGAGAAAGCGTCACTGATAAAGAGAGGTCAGGGTGGCCAGTAACGAGCAGAACTGACTAAAACATGGCAAAAATTAATCAAATTGTGCGTTGAAATTGTTTGCTGACTGACAACCATAGCAGACCAAGTATAAGTCACAGGGAAACAGGAATATCTTAGCTGAAAATCTTGGCATGAGAAAGGTGTGTGCAAAAATGGTCTCGAAGTACCTCACTGATGGACAAAAGCAAAGGAGAGTTGAAGTTTGCCAAGACCTTTTGGAGAAGTGAGATGATGTTTTAGGCCACATTGTCACTGGTGATGAAATATGAGTGTAACCAGTACCACCCTGAAACAAAGTGTCAAGGTGCTCAATGGAAGTCAGCCAATTCTCCACAGTCAAAAGGATTCCATCAGTCCAAGTTAAGAGTCAAAACAATGTTGCCTACCTTTTTTGATATTAGTGGGATTGTTTATTATGAATTTGTACCAACTGGACAGTGCTGAAAAGACTGCATGAGAAAGACGAAAACAACCTGAACTTTTCACCAACAACTCATGGCTCTTTCATCACGACAATGTACCAGTTCACTTGGCACTGTCTCTGGGGAAGTTTTTAGCTAGTAAACAAATAACTGTATTGGAACACCTTCCCTACTCACCTGATTTGGCCCACAATGACTTTCTTTACCCAAAGTTAAAGGAAATATTGAAAAGAAGATACTTTGATGACATTCAAGACATCAAGAGTAATACAATGCCAACTCTGATGGCCATTGCAGAAAAATAGTTCCAAAATTGCTTTGAAGGGTGGACTAGGTGCTGGCATTGGTGTATAGCTTCCCAACGGGAGTACTTTGATGGTGACTGTAGTGATACTAAGTAATGAGGTATGTAGCACTTTTTCTAGGATGAGTGTGCAAGCCCTATTGTTAGATCTTGTAAAGCTTGCTTTGGAACTTGATTGTAGCAGGAGAAAACTTGGTGTTGATTCATGACTTTGTGATAAGACTTATACCAATTATTTTAATGTTATCAGACCATCAGGCCAAGTGACAGTTCCTGAGTGATAATGGAGGAACATACTCCTTAACCTAAATTGTGTGTGGAGATGACAAAATCTGAAGGTCTGTAATCACTTCACGAAGCCCATTTAACAGGACTGCAACAGGAACTACTCTTTGTATAATAGTTTTTCATATAATGTAAGAAGTTTTCTATTTCTGATAAAATTTCACAAATATATAGACATATCCATATCTACAAAATAATGCCAGCCTCACCTTAGTTTCTTTTTTTATCATGGTAAATTCTAAATTATTTATTTTTGGATTAGCCACAGAAATGTTATGAGCCTGGGCTGACTTCCTATAATGCAGACTGTTTTGAATCGTCTTCTTTTGCCATTGTTTGGATTATTGAAAGAAAATGTAAATTTATCTTAATATAAGTTTAAATAATGAGGAAAACAAGTTTATTGAAATAAACCACATTTTTGTATGAAGATATACTAACTAGAAAAATTTTATTTATTTATTTTTTTTGATTCAGGGTCTTTATGATCAGAGGAGATACTGAAGATAAGAGTATGGTTAGATGTTCTCTTAACATTTGCCGTGCTCTTAGCAGAAAAAAAGGAAAAAAAACCCCAAAAAAGCAGCAGTTTTAATTGTTTGGTATTGGGCAATATATTTTGTACTTATTATTTATTAGAGATCTAATTATAGAATAAACCATATATTTACATAAGCTATGTTTTTTGGGGTTTTCATAATTTTTTATTTTTTAATTACAGTTGACATGCAATATTATATGAATTTCAGGTATACAACATAGTAATTAGACATTTATATAAACAAGTGCTCACCCCAATAAGTCTAGTACCATCTGACACCACACATGGTTATTATAGTACTACTGACTGTATCCTGCATGCTATATTCTACAATCCCATGACCTCTTAATCTCCTCCTTCCCTTTGCCATTCCCCCTACCACAGTCTGGCAACCATCAAAATGCTGTCTGTAGTATCTATGTGCTTGTTTCTGTTTTGATCTTTTGTTTTTCCTGTTCTCTAGATTCCACATATAAGTGAAATCATATGACATTTGTCTTTTTCTAGCTTTTTTCTGCTTTGTTTGTTTTTACTTTTTTTTAAGATTCCACTTATGAGTGAAATAATATGGTACTTGTTTTTTCTCTAACTGACTTACTTCAGTCAGCATAACACCCTCTAGGTGCATCCATGTTGTTGTAGATGGCAAGATTTTATTCTCTTTTATGGCTGAGTAATATTCCATTTTATATATGTGTCATTTTTTCTTTATTCGTTCATCTATTGATAGATACTTAGGTTGCTTCAATATTTTCTGTATCGTAAATAATACTGCAGTGACCATATCGTCACTGCTTACATTTTTGAAATTAATGTTTTGGGTTTCCTTGGATATATATGCAAAAGTAGAATTACTTGGTCTTTCTTTGTCTCCTATTATAGCCTTTATTTTAAAGTCTGTTTTGTCTGGTATGAGTATTGCTGGCCAAGCTTTTTTTTTCATTTATATTTTCATGAAATATCTTTTTTCATCCCTTTATGTTCAGTCTCTATGTGTCTTTTGATCTGAAGCAAGTCTCTTATAGGCAGTGTATGTAAGGGTCTTGCTTTCTTATTCATTCAACCACCCTATGTCTTTTGATTGGAGCTTTTAATTCATTTACATTTAAAGTAGTTGTTGATTAATATGTAGTTATTGCCATTTTATTCATATTAATTTTGTATTTCTTCTTCTTAAAGTAGTGTGTTTAATATTTCTTGTAATACTGCTTTGGTGATGATGGACTTCTTTAGCTCATTCTTGTCTGGGAAGCTCTTTATCTGTCCTTTGATTCTAAATGATAGATTTCTGGGTAGAGTAATCTTGGTTGTAGGTCCCTGCTTTTCATCACTTTGGATATTTTTTGCCAATACTTACGGTCTGCAAAGTTTCTGCTGAGAAGTCATCTGACAGTCTTATGGGAGCTCTCTTATAGGTGACTAACTACTTTTTTACTTGCTGCTATTAAGATTCTCTCTTTGTCTTTAATCATTGGCATTTTAATTATGATGTTGTTAGCATAGTCTCTAAGGGTCTGCTTCCTGCACATACTCAAATCAAATAAAAGAGAACAGAAGAATGTAGCAAAGAAAGTAAAAGTTTATTTAAGGAATTGGCACCAAGTCCAGAGACACAAATGAGCTAGTGTTCTCAAAAACCTGGCTTTCTTATGGCCTATCGTGGTTAGGTTATATATGGGAAAAAATTATTAATCATGGTTACTGTGGGTGTTGGGACTGTGGGCTCTACCGATTGGTCAGGGCTAAGGCAGGGAGCAGTTGTTCATGCTTTAGGTCTTGATGTCAGTCATGGCATTGTTCAGTCTGTTTTCTAGGGAATGTAGTCTATGGGGCTGTTCTGCTTTTATTAATTAGTCTGAAGCCTAAACATAACTGAGGGCAAGGTGTTATCTTTAATTTACTAAAACCTTATTTTAGTTTGAGGTTTATTTATTATATCCTGTGTGTGTGTGTGTGTGTGTGTGTATTTATATTTATATATTTATATGTAGGACGATCTGAGAGAAAGAATGTGAGTCATAGTTCTATCAAGCTAAATAAAGGTAGCTTGGATTAAAATAAAATGCATGCAAAAGGAATAAAGTTCACATGTAGTTACAATGTTTCTTAGTGAGGGCCTCTTTGAGTTCACCTTGTTTGGGACACTGTACTTCCTGGGCTTGTATGTCTGTTTCCTTCACCAGATTAGGGAAGTTTTCCATCATTATTTCTTCAAAACTTGAAAAAGATTTCAAATTCCTTGCTCTCTTTCTTCTCCTACTGGTCCAAATATGAAGTGAATGTTAGTATGCTTGGTGTGGTCCCAGACGCCCCTTAAACTGTCTTCAGTTTTTGGATTTTTTTTTTCTATTTTCATTGGGTGTTTTCTTTCACCTCATCTTCCAAATAGCTGACCTGAGCTTCTGTTTCATCTAATATACTGTTAATATATTCTTCATTTCAATTATTGAATTCTTCATTTCTGAGTGTCTTTTTTTTTTAAATGTTTTCTGTCCCTCTTTTTATGTTTCCTACTCTTTATTGAAGTTCTCACTGAGGACATTGAGCATCCTTATAAGCAGTGTTTTGAACTCTGCATCTGGTAGATTGCTTGTCTCTATTTTGTTTAGTTCTTCTTGTAGAGTTTTGTCCTGTTCTTTTAGGGACATATTTCTTTGTCTCTTCATTTTGATTGCCTGTCTGTGAGTGTTTTTGTGTATTGGATAGAACTTCTATGTATCCTGGTCTTGGTAGGGTAGCTATATTAGTAGCTGTCCTGTGTGACCCAGTAGTACATTTCCCTGATCACCTGAGCTGTGTGTTGCAGGTTTGTCCTGTGTGTGGATTATGTGTGATCTTCTGTTGTAGTTGAGCCATGATTGCTATTTGCAGGTCAGTGGGAAGGATTGACCCTCAGGTTGATTAATTGTGAGGACTGGCCATGAGTATAGTGGAGGGGTTATTATGCTGGGTCTGACCCTACAGAGTTGGATTCACTTTAGTGGGGCTCTGGTGACTGCTGAGTCTTCCCTTTGGGTATGTCATTTGTGGAGGTGGTTGGGTAATGGTCTGGTGTGGTCTGAAACTTGCTATCAGGTGTGTTGGTTTTGGGGCCTCTTGGGAGGGGCTGTGGTGCAGACCAAGGTCAGCCACTACCTTTGTCCTGGCCAGAGCCACTTGGTATGAGCTACAAGGAGATCTGCAAATGGTTGCCACTTTTGTTGGGCCTGGAGTTACCTGGGAGAGGCTAAGCTTTGAACTGAGGCCAGCTGCCACTAGTGCCAGGCTTGGGGCTCCTCAGCTAGAGGTATGGGACATGTCAAGGCCAGGTACTCCTTGTTTTGGATTGTGAACCTTTGAGTAATTTTAGGGAAGTTGGCAGCATGACCCAAGGCAGGCCATTTGTGTGGGAAAGCCAGTGGAAGCATCTTGGGTGAGTCCATAAGTTGGGTAGGGTGGGGATTCAGGGAATCACCAGGGCAAAGCAAATGGTGTTAACCAGGTTGATAGGTCCCAGATGTGGCAGCTGCCTGTGTCTGCACACTGGAGAGACAGCCCTTGCCCTGAAGCCAGATAAATTAATCCCCCCCTCACCCCCCCACCATATGTCCCTGGCACCTTTACTGATGCTGTTCCTGGGCTGGTGCTCATAGTGGGTGAATCCATCAGTGAGTAAGTGCAGGCACAGGCCCTTTTAAGAAGGGTGTTTGGGACTCCAGTTGCCTTCTGTCTCACTTCTGGTTTTCACAGCCAGGGTTATGGGGACTTCTCTTCTGGCACTGAAACCTTGGCCTGGGGAGCCAGGTGTGGGCCTGGGACCCCTCACTTCTTAGAGCATATCCTGCAGCTGCAATATCCTTCTCAATTGTTAACCACCACATGTGGGTGTGGGACCAGCCTGTTCTACATCTTCACCCCTCCTACCAGTCTTAACATGGGTTCTTCTGTATATCCTTAGTTATAGGACTTCTGTTCAGCTAGATTTCAGTCAATTCTCAATGATAGTTATTTTGTAGTTTAGTTGCAAGTTTAAAGTGATCGTGGGAGGAGGCTAGCACAATGTTTATCTAGTCCTGACATCTTGATCATAAGTAATGTTAGCTATATTTTTAAATTTAAAAATCTGTTATTGTTCTTTCATTAATCACAAAAGTAACAAATATTATTTTTTAAAAACTGAAAATAGAGTACTATCAAAAAATAATTATGAGTTACAAAGCCACCACTCTGAGATAACTACATAAGATTTTGATTCATTTACATAATTTTTAAATTAAAAAGCACTTATTTATTTATATCAGTGTAGACTCTTGTTTCAAAAGAAATAGTTCTACAAATTAAGTAATCTCAAGTCAAAGGAAAGGGCCTTCAGTGGGACCTCTGGGAAGATTTAGTGTTTGTTCCATGGAGGTTTGTAGATAAATAGATTGACGTGTGATTCATGCCTTAGATATTTTGAGAGCCAGAGGATGTCTGGATGGCTGTGGTTTGGGAAGCCCTTGCAGTCGTGCCAATATTTCCTGAGGATCCGGATGAGAAAGAAGAAAACATTGTGTGTGTTTTTTAGATCCTGTCCAAGAGGGCAGAAGGAACCTGATGGTGTACTGATGACAGCTAGGGCTGAGGAAGGACTTAAAAGTGATCATTTGGAAAAGACATCAATTCACCAGTATAAAGAAACCCTGGAGTTGAGATACTTACTGATGGGATGGGGGAGATCTTTGAAGAAACCATTAAAGTACATCATGTGACAAGCTTTAAACACCTTCCAAGCCTAGAGAGCACCAATACTAGAACACCATGATAGTTGAAATTAAGTAAAACCTTTCCTGCTAATTTTTTATTTTCTTCTAATCCTCTTCAGCTTGTGGCCAACTATGGGGGCATTAGAAACTATCCTTAGCAAATGGAGAGGCTGTGTAGAGTTGTATTTTGTCACTCTTGGATGCTATGGTTTTTCTTAAGTGCTACCGATTTCCTTGAAACTAATATTTACACATTGCAGGTATTCAGTAGATATTCATCAAATTAGTATTAGTGAAATAAAATGTAACTAATTTACTAGAAATGAAATGACTATCCTGGTTCCTACGGTGTTATTTTTCTTCCTCAAATTTTGCTTTAAGGCACTGGCCTTGGTGAATGATTTTTATTAGCTTGCCCTATCCTCTTTGTAGTCTTAGTATTGTGTCTTCCTGAGCGAAACTCTCATTGCAGCTTAGGGGAAAGTCTGGGAACGTTGTGAGGAAGAGTAATGTAATATGCGTTGTCTCTTGAACAACATGGGTTTGAACTGCCAAGTCCACTTATACATACATGTATTTAGCATTATTTTAAACATTATTAAATCTTTTCAAATATTTTACACAGAAGCCTAACACAAATGAAGGTGAAATTGCTCAGATTAAAGCAGAGTAAAGAGAGAAGGGGGTGTTTACCTGTATCGACTAGTTGAAATATTCGCTATGCTGCTTACTACTTACTTATGTGACTGGAAATTTACTTAGCCTTTCCAAGTGCAATTTTCTCATCTGCAAGTGATAGGGTTATTGCAAGGATTAAATAAGATGTGTATAAAGTTTTTGGCATTCAGAAAATGTTAGCTGTTCTTGAGCTCCATGCTGCTGCCTCCTCTTCTTCCTCCTCCTTTTTCTTCCTAAAGCATGAGGGCAAGTTAAATGGTTTTCAGGTTCCTGTTAGAACTCACTACTTGTAGTCTGTTATTCCACGATTGGAGATATACAAATACTTTTGCTTTATCCTTCTTTTTTGCTTATCTATCTATCTACCTATTTACCTACCTACCTACTTATTTATCCATCCATCCATCCATTCATCTATCCATCTATCATTATCATCTATTTACATATTTTATAAGTCATATGAATTAGTTACCCTTTCACCTCTAAATTTTTCAGTTTGTGATTCATAAAAACATGGAAGGAATCCTTTATGTAATCTGAGTACAATTACCAAAACCAGGAAATTAACATGAAATAATACTATTATATAATTTAAAGACCTTATGATAAATTATTTGGTTGTCCCAATGTCCTTCATAGAGTAAGAAAATTAAAACTCTATATTGTTTTTGATTGTCATGTCTCTCTAGGTTTCTTTTTTTTTTAATTCATTTTTATTGTTAGACTTATTGGGGTGACATCTGTTAGCAAGGATTACATAGGTTTCAGGCATACAATTCTACAGTGCATTGTCAATTTGATGTATAATAAGTTCACCACCTAATGTGACTTCTCTTTCCATCACCTTATATTTAGCTTCCCCCCCTCCTCTCCCACCCCCTCCCCTTTCTCCC
>PVJL010013955.1:0-30012 GCA_004026885.1 Lyroderma lyra | reverse complement strand
ACGCCGCAGCCAATGGTGACGGGCCATGTGCCATTGCGTCATTCCGCGCCAGCCAACCAGAGATGGTGTCAGGCTGCACCTGTCCGGTGGCTAAAGGGTCGCGGGGACAGGCGCGTGCCACCCCAGCCGGTCGATCAGAGAGGTACGTTGGAGACGTGGGTAGAAAAATAGCGTCTGCCTTTATTAAAGTCCTGTCCCCTGCCTCAGGTCCCATCTAGGTCCTGTCTCTGGGGCCGCTGGGGGGGCCGAGGCAGCTATCCAGGGCGGGCTGAAGAGCCTGGGACACTTGCTCTGCCCAGTTCGCGAGCTGCCCCGGGCGGGGGACGCCGGGTCCCTGAAGGGCCTGCAGGAAGTCGGACAGCTGGGAGGGCAGGGCGAGGACTGGCACGGCGCGGAACAGAGCTGGCACGGCATCCAGTAGGAGCAGACTATCGAAGTAGGCACCCACGTAGCGTCCGGGCGCCCGACCCTGCAAGAAGTCTGGCAGCACGCAGCTGAGTGAGGCGGCGAAGGAGTCGTGCGGGCCGTGCGCCCCGGGCGCCGACGCCCCGTCCTGCAGCCACTCGCGGCACAGCGCCACGGCCCCGGGCGAAAACAGCAGGACCACCATGCCACCCTCCTGCAGAGTCTGGCGCCGCTGCGCGTGGAACCAGGCCAGGGGCCCCTGCGCGCTCAGTTCACCACGGCTCCACAAGTCCACGGCCACGCGCAGAGGCAGCTGGCACAGCGCCGACGCCAGGGCGCCCACCAAGCGCTCGAAGCCCTCGTCGTCAGCGGAGTAGAGCAGCAGAGCCGCGCGGCCCCTGGCAGCTGCTGCCAGAGAAAACAGAGCCGGAGGAAAGACGTGAGACAGCTGGAGGCTCAGCCCCCTGGGGGCGGCCCCCAGCCCAGCGCGTGCTCACACTCACCCCCCGCGTGGACGTCCTCCTTCAAAAGCCTCAGCCACCCTGTGAGTGCAGAGGGGCGTAGGCGGCCTTTGAGTTCAGCCCAGCCACTGCCTCCTTTCACCACCTCCTGCCACTGAACGACCTAACCCGCACCAGTCCTGCCCCTGGGGAATAGGGAGCTAGGAATTGCTCACCTTTCACATGGTCCTTTTTAAGAAGGAGGAGAAGGAAAAGCACAGCAGCAAAGAGTAGGCAGGCCAGCCACACCAGGGCCCAGCGTTGGTGGATATCTGAGAGGCCCAGGAGAGGAGATGGGCTAGTTAAAGACCTTACACATTCACCCCACTTCAAGAAGGAGAAAAAACTGAAGCTCAGAGAAATGAAGTGACTAGCCCAAAGTTCACAGCACATAGTGTCAGAGCCAGTATATGAACACAGGTCCACCTACTAATAAGTGACTTAACTTTCTCCCTCAGATTTCACCTCTGTAAAACTGGGATAGCAATAGTACCTACTGATAGGGTTGTTATGAGAACTACATATATTAATACACATAAAACCATAGTAAGGGCTCAAATGTCAGCAATATAATTGTCCCCTAAGCCTAGGGTGGCTGGGTCCTTGACTTCACTCTCTTGGATGACTGCAACAGGTTTCTAACTGGTGTCCCTACCTCTTTTTGCTTCCAGCACATGGCAGCCCCAGAGATCTTATAAAAATACAAATTTGTTTATAGCCTTTTGGGAGGTTCCTGCTGCTCCTGGAATTTGTAAATTCCAAATTCCTTACATTGGCTCCCAAGGCCCTACATGGCCTTTGCATCCTCATCTCATGACACACTGACCAACTTGGAGTTCCTCCAAAAAGCAACCCACAGTCTTCACAAAACTGTGTCTCTAACCCCTTCACCTAGATCAGCCTTCAGAGTTCAGTTTGAACCTTTCCTCTGAACTCATCCCACGTAGGTCAGGTCCCCATTATATGCATTCATAGCTTTAGACACTTTTACTTTATAGTGTGTGCTTCCATAGCTCACACTAAATGTAAGTGATTTGGGGCTAATGGCTTTCTAGCCTTTGGCTGGGGTGGAGGTAGGGATTGTGTCTTGTTGGTGAAGTTGGGATGCCCTGTAAGCTCTCATCACAGCTTCTGAATAAGTGAAGGAATGACCCTCTGATTTATCTAAGCCAAGGAAGAAAAAGGCCATCATGTGTGCTGCCCCCAGAATGGCCCCTGTGAAGATTCTAACTCCTGGAGAGCTGGGAAGAGGAAAGGCAGTTCTTGAAATACTCACACTTATCCATGGGGCAGGCCCATAGTGCTCCCAGGTCATCATCCCACAACTGTAAGACACAAACAAAACCAAGTCCAAAGCCCGCAGCTTGGTGTTCAGCACTCACCAAGTTCTAGCCAGTCTGATCATCAAATTCCCAGTCTCACCCTATGCCTATATCCCACACACATGCAGCAGGTTCCAGCAAGCTGCACTGTCCTTGCTTAGGCTGTGCCTACTCTCTGGACTGCGCTTTCCTCCACGCCAGAGCTGGCCCACATGAAGAGACCCTTCCTTGAAGCTCTCCCTAGAAATCAACACTTAGCATGTGTGAACGTTGTTATCTGTTTACTGGTTTTTAGCTAGCAGTGAATTTGGGGACAGGAACTCTACTGCTTCAGCTCTTACCTTTCCCAGAACTGGAGACAAAAGAAGCACAAATAGATGGTGGGTGGGTGCTAAAAGGACAGTGAGGAGGCCTCTCTGCCTAGATATCACCTTTTTTTTTTTTTTTTTTTTTTTTGGTTTTTGGTATGTGGGTAGCTCCCTGACTGGGAATCGAACCCAGGCTGCAGCGTAGACAGTGCCAACGCTGAAGCCTTAAGCCACTACACCATCAGGGAATTCCCCATCTCTGCCTAGAAAGAGAGTTTTCCTGGTGTCCTCTGCTAGGCACAGGAAGAGGCTAAAGATAGAGTGTTAGGGCTGTTGCCCTTAGGCACTGGGACAGGGACCTCCTGCCACCTACTCACCTGCAGACACTGGCCTGACTGCAGGTCTTGTAGTAACTGCTCTCCAAGGTGTGCTGCCCTCTGTCAAGTGAAGGAGTAGGGGGCAGTCACCTAAGGGCACCGAACCTAGGAGACCACCAGGTTGCAGCTGGGCAAAATGGGGGGTTGGGGCCTGGGAGGCTTCTGAGAGGCCACTGAGAACAGGGGTCAGGTTTGAATCACCCCCACATTCCCAGAGACCAGCACAGAGCCTGGTATAGAGGAGGGGAAATTTGAAAGGAGGGAAAATTTGAGGCCAGGTCTGAGATGGAGCTGGAGAGGTACTTGGATGAGGGTCCCCCAGCCCTCACCGTGGAGGCCCTACTGAGCAGTGGGATGCAGCCATTGGGTTCCAAAGCACAGAGTGATTTGTTGTCCTGGGGGCCTCGTGTCTCCACCAGCAGCATATCATTCTTGAGGGGCCCCAGAGAGTCTGAAAGGAGTGATAGCCCACTTTGAATGAGACCCAACCTTGCTTGGGGGCTGCCATGCACCCCAATGCCTGACTTTCACCTCCAGGAGCTAGCACTTTCAGTGTTCACCTCTATTGCAACGACCCTGCCCCCGCCTCCTCCAGGCCCCACTTACCAGACCACAAGCACTCTTGCAACTGCAGCTTCTCCGAGCTGTTCACCTGCTTGGAAGGGGCCAGGGTCAGGGGCATGAAGAAAAGCAAGAGCCAAAGCCAGAAAGAACAGAAGAGAAGGGATAGGCAAGTGGAGACCTGTTGGGTTGGTGGAGCGGGTGAGGAGTTCCGCACTTTGGACCTGACCTTGGGCAGATCTGGGTTCCAGCCTGGGTGAGGAGGAGTCACTTTGACTTTCTCAGCCTCAGCCTTTATGAGGTCATCTGTGCTAACGGTCCTTATGACCCTAAATTAGCTCTTTTCGTGTCTGACAAAGCACATACATGTCCTTCTCATCTAACCACCTTCTCAAAGAGGCCTCCTCTGACCACCCTACTTGAAATTGCAACCCCAATCCTCCCTTATCCTTCTCCACCTTTCCCCATAGTATTTGTATACCATCTAACACACTATAATAATGTATCTGCTATATCTATTATCTGCCTTTCTCCATTAGAACATAAGCTCTGTAAGGGTGGGAATAGTTATTGGTTTTATTTACTGACACTTACCCCAAGTGTCTGAAACTGTGCCTGGCACATAAGTAGATGCTCAATAAATCTTTTTTTTTTTTTTTGTATGTGGGTTGTTCCCTGGCTGGGAATCGAACCCAGGCCGCAGTGTTGACAGCGCCAGTGCTGAAGCCTAAAGCCACCACACCACCAGGGAACTTCAATGCTCAATAAATCTTGAATGGATGTGTTTATAATCACCCTTTGATGTTGTAGAGCTACCCATTATACAGGTAGGGAGAAAGGATAATGATAGTAATAATAAAAGCAGCTAACATTTATTGAGCATTTAGTCTGAGCCAGTCCCTAAGGCGAAGCACTTCTCTTATTTAATCTTCATAACTACTCTATGAAGTAGTTACTATTAACATCCCCCGTTAAACAGATGAGATTGACCTTCAAAGAGGTGAAGCAATTTGCCCAGGGTCCCACTCACTGCTAAAGTAAACAGTGGAACTCCTAAAGAGGAAGTCCATAACAACTTTGCTCCAGGGACACAAGGATAAAGTGGGTCCAGAAGACAATGCCTTATCTGGGGGTCCCTGCCAGGGGTGTGGGGGGTCCTGCCCCCAACACAGTGCTCTGGAGCCCCCTTCTTACCTGGACACAGAGATTGGGGTGGCCATTCAGCAACGGGAACTCAAGGGCCTTCTGTGATAAGAGGAATTGGGTGGGGTCACGAAAGGTGGCTCCCTGGGGTCTCCTTTCTCCCCCGCCCCAGTGGCAGCTGCTGCCTCACTTACATTCACGGTGACATTCTCTCGGGACAGGGGTGGGACCAGAGGCTGGCAGGGCCCCCCACCTGGTGCCTGCCAGCACAATGTGACCTCAGCAGGCAGCGAGCATGGTGCGTTCAGCCGCCAGCCCTGTGGGGGCAGCAGCTGCAGTCGGGTGGCATGCCAGAGGTTGCGGTGTGCACGAGGGTCTGCAGGGAGAAGGCTGAGTCACAGCACGGTCTGCACATATCCATCTGCACCACTCCCACCCTGGCCCCTGCGGGTCAGCTCACCTTTCTGGAAGGGACAGATGCTAGTCCTGACAGCGTCGGGCTTCAGAGGCCACACCTGGAAGGGAAATGGATCCACAGATTACTTCAACCCAGCCAACCCTCCAGGAGCACGTGCCAGGCCTTCTGCTAGGCACTGGTGATACATTCATTTGGCTGATATTTCACAGATACTCGCTCGGTCTTTTCACTTTGCAAGGCCCTAGAGACACACACACATTCTTCTAGGAAACCGTATGCCAACATACGGCAACATCTTCATTTAAAAAAATCTTTTAAAGAGTATCTAGTATGTGTCTCAGCACTATAGTAGGCACTAAAGACATTCAACAATTAAATCCACAATTACTTTGTGAGAACCTACTACATGTCAGGTACTATCTTAGATGTTAAGAACACATTTATTCTTTCAAAAGACTTTTAAAATGAGCCTACTATGTGCTTAGTTCTATGCTAAACCCTAGAGATAATATATAAATTTACTCAGCAAACATTTAAGAGCACCTACTACATGCCAGGCATTGGGCAAGGCTCTGGGGAAGTCGCCAAATTTGAATTGGATATTATTTCCTTGCCTTCAAGGAAATGACAAATTCACAGTTGCATTAAGGATGAGACATGTATATAAACTAACAACTTGATTACTCATTTATTGAGCAGTTGTTGCATGTAAGAAGAAATGAGACAGGTGCCCAAATTTAAAAAAAAAAAGGTGATAAATGGACAAGGAAGGACAGAAGGGCAAGGAGATATGTAGACAGGAGAGGCCAGGAAGTTGGGAAAAAGCTTTGGGAAAGAGGTGACATGAGTTGGAAGGATTTGCTTGCATAGAAAAGAAGTGGTAGTGAGCATTTCAGGTAGTGGGAACCACCTGAGCAAAAACACAAGCGGTGTGTGTATCTTGACAAATAGCTTCATCTGGATGAAACAAAATTCCTATGAAGGGGAATCATAGGAAAAGCAAAGGTTATGGGACCTAAAATTCCAGAAAAGCTCTGGGAAAGGAGGTGGGATAGCAACTTACTAAAACAGTCAAGAGGAGAGATGATAGAAGCCCAAACTGGGCTGAGATGGAGAGGAGCAGGGAAGAGAATGAGAGACATTAATGTCAGAGGTAAAATAAATGGGACCTGATGACCAATTAAATGGGCACTTGGAGGGAGAAGAGCCAACATCTACAAGCCTAGATATGGCACATTTCCTTATAATAGCCCTATGAAGTTGGGACTGTTATTCTACATATTTTATAAATAGGAAAGAGGCTCAGAGTGGTGAAGTGACTTGCCCAGAGTCATACAGCTAGCAAATAGCAAGAGTCAGAATCCAAACCAATCTGAGTTTATAGCACATGTTCTACCCTCCAGGGGAGCATAAAGAAGGAATTGGAGGAGTAGAGGAAGGTTTCAATGAGGTGGTGACATCTGAATGGGCCATAAAGCATAAGTAGGCGGCCTGTGTCTAGAGGATCAGGAAGAACACTGGGGATATGCAACAAGCAGAAAGCATAGGACAGCAAAAGTCTAGGGAAAGCCAGTCACCCTAGGAAGCCATAGCTGCCACCTCAAAGAGGAGAGTGGAGGATGGTGAGAGCAAGACAATGAGGGCCACCGGCTCACCAACTCCCCACACACCTTCCCCTGGCAACCAGCTGGACTCTGCTCCTACCTGAATACAGAGACAAGGAACCAGGTCTGTGTGGTTCAAGGTAATGGTCTGTGGCCCAGTCTGTGGGACAAGCAGAAGTGGGGAAGTTGGAGAAGGTAAGGGACAGGGGAAGGCTGGAGGCCAAAGATGAGGAAACCAGGCAGGTAGCAGTTCCCCCACCAACATTCCTTGCTTAAGGTGTGGGTTGCTTCAAGGGTCCTCTTTGATAATGCATTTATATCCTTAGCATGGGCACTGGCCTAGAGTGGGAATGGACTTGGGGAGGGAGAGGCCTCACCAGGTTTCGGTACCACCAGGATTTTGCAGGGTTCTGGACCTGATTCCAGTACAGGGAGAGGCCAAAGTGCTGCTCCTCAGAGGCGTCCAGCACCAGGTGAACACTGTCACCATCTGCAGACACATTGAGCCAGGGCAGGGCTGTGGGGAAACCAAAGAGGGATTCCCTTCACTTCTGAACACCCAAGCCTGGGCCATAGTCACCAACTGACCCTTTGAAGTTCCCTTCAAACTCCTTAGGCTGGGAGCCTGCCAGAGGGCAGAGCCTGTGTCCCCATCTCAGACCAGACTTTGTCCTCAGCAGCCAAGACTAAACCCATGTAGGACCCAATATGTGTGGTCTTGAGACCACCCTTCTCCCTGTTTCTCCCTCTGCAGCCAGAAGAATACTATAACCACTGTAAAATAAATAATTCTCCTCTGCTTAGAATCCTCTGATGGCCCCCTATATTACTCCCAGGGTAGAAGGTGGGGTCCTTAAGATGACTTGCAATGCCCTATGCAATCTGGCTGCTGTGACCACTCTAACCTCATCTGCTAGCACTAATTAATCTGCTGCAGATACAGATACATACTGGACACATTCCTGCCTCAGGGCCTTTGCACTGGCTGATCCCGCTGAATGGAAGCCTTTAGAGCAGCGGTTCTCAACCTGTGGGTCACGACCCCTTTGGGGGTCGAACGACCCTTTCACAGGGGTCACCTAAGACCATTGGAAAACACATATCAGATATTTACATTACGATTCATAACAGTAGCAACATTACAGTTATGAAGTAGCAATGACAATAATTTTATGGGGGTCACCACACCATGAGGAACTGTATTAAAAGGGTCACGGCCTTAGGAAGGTTGAGAACCACTGCTTTAGAGAGTGAAGCCATTCCTGACAGCTACAACTCCTAACCTCCCTATCCCCTTTCCCTGCATTTTCTCCTTAGCACTAACTATTGTACCTTTTAACCATCACATATTTCACATCCCCATGTGTTTATTATGTCTTCCCTTACCCCTACCTTGACCCTCACCCTGACTCCCAGCTAAAATATCAGTTCTGTGAAGGCAGGAATTTTAGTCAGTTTTGCTTATTGAGCTATCTCCAGTGTCTAGTGCTATGTCTTGGGCAAAGTAATTACTCAATAAATATCTATTGAATAAGTGAACCAATGTACAACTGAATGAATGATGACATGAAATGCGTGATGTATATCTGTTTCCTCTGAACTCTGGTGCCAAGTTGTTCTTAATGGGTTACCAGAGGCAGGCAGGCCAATCTTAAAGTTAAAGAAACCAAAAAGAAAATGAAGTTGAAATAATTTAAGAGTTCAAACAGCATCACAGTGTGTATATCTTGATCTGGGTGGTAGTTATACAAGTGTATACATATGTAAAAACGAATGGAACTGGACATTAAAATTAGTGCACTTTACACACTTTTCTGTATGTATATTATACCACAATAAAAAAGAAAATACAAAGCAACCTAAATAGTGAATGGGAAAAACCATCAGAACTTTGACTTTCTTAGCCCTTATTTTATGGTTTAATATGATTTTTATTTGATACATGGAGGGTGCACCATAATCTTGACAATGGTTTGTGCCTCTAGGTGTCCCTGGTACTAATAAATACTACTTGCTATAGGGAGTGAGAGATTCACTTTTATATTCCCGGTGCCTGACACAAAGTTGGAGTTATTGTAGTTCATGTGTGATGGATGAATGAAGGAATAAATGAATGAATGAATGGGCTCTGCAAGCTTCTGGGATGTGGTCACCCAGACCTGACTCCAACTCCAAGGGCTCCTCACACTCCAGAACCTAGCCCTCCCTCCTCCCAGTCCCACAGGCCCTAGCCCCTACCCCAGCAGCTCTGGATGCTGTCCCGAACTTCGAGTCCCCTGCAGTCTGGGGAGAGATCACAGAAAAGCCTCTGGTGGGGCTGGAGACCAGGGAAACAAGGGGGCAACCCGACTCCTGGAGAACTCTGGGAAGGTCTCCCTGTCCCTTAAATACCACCCACATCTATCCAGTGCCCACAGCACTTTTCCCCAGGGCAGGAAAGCCATGTCACCTTGGGAGAGGAGGCATGAGGGACTGGCTCTAAAGAGGATGAGAGATCACACCACTGCCTGAGAGTGGGCAGGACTAGGAAGGGGGAGTGAAAGCAGAAGGGGGTGGCTAGGACTTGGGGCCCCTGAGGCTTTGGGGTCACTTACCAGGCAGCTGCTGCGTGAACTTGAGTTCCTTCTGGTACCTGGGCTGAGTGTATGACAAGATTTGCACGTCAGCCCCCAGAGCAGCCTCGAAGCAATCAAACACTACAGAGCCCTGTGAGGAAAGGAATAGTGGAAGGCTACTGGTACAGGGCTCTGACTCCAGGCCAAGGGCTGGGGGCTCCTCTTGTGGACCACTCACTCTCCCCACTTCCCCAGCTAATGGCTATATTTATACTGCATGGCTTGAAATTCTGCCATTGAAGTTTCCTTCAAGCGCCTCCTATTCTAAAACACACGCCCTCAACAGGGGTACCAGCAGGATAGGAATAAGGGCCCCAGCTTTTTGAACCCCTGGCCCAACCCTGACTGTCCTGGATCACATGGACAAAGCTAAGACTATCAGACATCCCTCCCCACAGAAGTGGTTGTCACATCCATTGCCTCAGTGGTCCTCACAATTGCCCTGTGAGGTGGGCCAACAGGTGGTCTCCCATGCTACAATTTTCCAGATCAGAGGACATTGGCTGGAGGCAGGAGGGGAAGTCAAAGGGCTTGAGTGATTTGGCCCCAGTGGAGATACCCATCCTAACTACAAGTGGCCTCCTGAGGTAGCCCCAACACCCTGTATCATGCTGTACATGAAGGCTATCGGGAAAGTATCCAGTCACGTAATATAAAAAAGAGACATTTATGGCTGAATTTTTTTCTGGACAGCCCTCGTACGTGGGGCAGACATGGTATGGTAGGCAGTCCGGAGGAGTGGACCCAGCCCACAGATTTTCCCTCTCAAGTCTCATTATTATGAGGGTAATAATAATGCCTAGTTCATGGCATTATCACCTTAATTAATTATCACAATAGCCATAAGAAATAGGTCTATTTTTATCCCTACTTTACACAGGAAAACCAAGGCATAAGAGGCTGAAAGGGCTTGCCTACAGCCCTGATTACTCTCAGGACTTAAAGAAACAATGCATGTGGAAGCACTTTACAGATCTACTACTTAGAAGGTGGTGGTGGTGATTATTATTATTTTGCATACCACAGACTGACCAGGCTCCACAGAAGCAGCAGGCACTTGCACCTCCAGCAGGACACAGCGGGCAGTAGTGTAGGTCTGGAAGGAGAGCACGATGTGGGCCTGGAGGGACGCTGTGAGCAACAGGATGGGGGTTGGTCAGGCCCAGGGGCCACGGGCAGACCCTGTTGAGGGGCAGTTGGGCCAGCCAGGTTCTCCTCACCATTTCTAGGCTCCTCAAGCTCTGGGTCTGTTGCTTTTCCAAACGGTCCCTTATTTTTAGGCTCTTCCCAGTGCCCTGGAAGGACCCGAGAACAAGGCCCAGGTCAGGCCCCATGCTCTGGGCTGGCTTTGGATTTGGCTTCCTTCCAAAAAGTGCAGTTTGAGGAAGGAGGGGCCAGGCCTGGGGGGTAGGTAGGGAGACTAGAATAGGGGTCCTTTGGCCATTGTCCTCCAGGAGAATACTGAGGACTTTCCCAGTCCACATGCCCATTTCGGACAGTCACATGTGCACATGGATAACAGGCTTACCATGCACAGCCAAGTGGACAGTCACACGCACACAGAGATCACAGTCAGTCTCCTGATGGCACCTAAGCACCAGCTCTGTCTGCAGGTGAGTGGGCACCAGCACGGGTCCTAGAGCAGACACGATGCTCCCAGGCAGGCAGAGCAAGTCACCATCTGCGCATGAAGGGCAGGGCGGGAACTGAAGCTATTCTGAACCCAGAGTTCAGTTGCACCTGACACCCCCATCCCCTGCTCCCCAGAAGGCCAAGGAGCTTTGGGCATTTCCTGGGCTGAAGGTGGACTGTAAGGGCACTGGGACAGTTCCCATCCCTTCCACCAGCCCTGGAAGTTCTCTTCTCTCTAAAAGTAGGGCTACTCACCCCAGAGGTGGCAGAAGAGGCCCTGGGAAAGAGAGAAAGAAGAGTAAGAGTTTATGCTCCCAATCTAACCATCTTGCCCTCTCTGAGACCGCCCCCCACCTACCTCTTTCTGGGGCTCCCTATTCCAAGCCCCTCCCAGAAGAAGACAGACCTAGCTCTTGCCCCCTTCCCATTCTTCTCTTACCCCATCAGTACCAGACAGACCAGCCAGGGCAGTTTTGATGGTGGTGGCAGTGACAGGAGCCAGGAAGGGCCCTCATGGGCCTCAGACTGAACCCTGAGACTTCCCCAACCCTCCCAGGGCTCCAGACTCACCTGAGAACAGCGAACAGTGTCCTGAGGCCCCACAAGCCTCTCCAGAGAGAGGACCACAGGGCTTCGGCCCAGTGCCAAGGACAGCAAGAACCAGGGCATAGGCATCTTCCAGGTGCCAGGCAGCTTCCAGGACTGAGGCCCTGTCCTGCCCCCCCAAGGGGGGGCAGTCACCTCACCTCTACTCGCACTCAGCCCCGTGCCTTTGGGCAGAAGGGGCCAGAATCTCTCCCCAGCCTCCAGGGTCCCAGCGCTGTCTAGCTTGGGCACTCCCTCTCCAGGGAGTCCTGATTCCAGTCTAAGTCCCAGCTCTATACTTTCGTTTTGGTTCCCAGCAGGCAGCTGGCTGTTCCCGCCCCACCCTGTCCCTCCCACTAAAACCGGCCTCGGAGCCAGCTGCCTTTGACTAGGATGGCGGACTCCCCTCCCTCTTTCCCTCCTTTCCGCCTCCTCCCCTGCTGACACCTGGCTGGGAGGGCCCCTGGAGAGGGCAGCAGAGGACTCATGGCTGAGTAAGGAAGCTCTTACTCACCCTGAGAGTCCCTAAGGAGGGCTTGGGCAATCCTGGGGCATTTTTGCCTCACATGATTCTGAGAACTTGATCCCCTCTTACTGAGCACCCCAGGTCCCTTCAGACAGACTCCCTAGGCCTCAGTAACCCTTTGTGGGTCAGGAACTCTAAAGGCAAGGATGAGGCGTTTTACCGCTTATTGGAATATACTCATAAGTGGGAGCTGAGGGGTGGGGGGAAGAACCCAGGGCCAGAGCCAGGCAGAAGGAGATCCCACTGTGCTTCTGCCATGGGCTGGCTGTGTGCTGAGGGACACACACCATTTTTTGGGACTGTTTTCTCCCCTCTCTTCTCACGGAAGAATCACAGTGAGGATCAAGACTTCCAGATCCTCCTTTGCCTTTCCAGGGACACCGCATAATGGGTGTGGTGTGGGTGTGGACATGGAGGACTCGGGCCACAAGCTGATGGGTAATAATCCCCAGGCAGGGTCGTGCGGATCCTTCCCCCAACTCAGCATCCTGGGCGCACGAGAGAAGCACTTGTGCTTCTTAGTTTATTCATCATGTTCACCTTTATTCATCTGTCTCCATCTCAGTCTCCACTGTTCTGCCTTTGCCGCAGCCACCCAGGGCCAAAGCGTTTTTTTCCCTGGGACCACAGTCCTCCTTCCCTACCCACTGGGCATGGCCTGGGTCTGGGAAAGGGGGTACCCTGGCCCCTAAGGGACTTTTCTCCCACTTCCCTGGAGCCACCTCCCACTTCAGAACTGCCATAGTTCCTGCCTCCCCTACCCCTGTCCCAGTCTCTGCAGCCTGAATTGGAGCACGTGCAGATTATGTTCTGAAACTCTGGAGAAAGGAAGTGAGAAAATCTACCTCCCCCTCATCAGGACTGGGGTCAGAGGAGCTCTCAGTAAAGATTCTCCCTGGGGGCTCTGAGAGGCAGGGAAGAGGAAGCCAGACACGTGTGGAAGGGCTGGGAGTGAGTCAGATGCTCTGCTCCTTGCCCGGGAGGCAGGGCATAAGGCTTTGCGGGCAATAGTCCTCAAGAGGCACCCCAAGGATTCCAGGGTACAAGCCTCCTTGTGGGGTACCAGTCAGTGCCCCTACGCCTGCGCCATCTGGATTGTGGCGGAGATCTGCTCAGCCTTAGTGGGCAAGTTTGGCTGCCTCGAGTTCCAGCCGGCGGCACAGCTCCAGGCGATCCCGCAGGCACGGCCGAGCACTGAGGCGGCCCCAGCCGGCGGCTTCGGTGGAAGGCTCCGCGTCCAGCGCCCGCAGCAAGCGAGGCAGGTCGCGCAGGAGACGGTAGCGCGGCAGGGCGCGCAGCGGCGGTGGAATGTCGCCCTTGGCACAGAGGCGACTGAAGTAAGCAAGCAGCAGCAGCGGGCGCGGGGCGGCGCGGAGCAGAATGCGCAGGGGCGCGGTGGGGGGGCCCGCCCTGCTCCATAGCAGCAGCACCGTGCCCCGCTCCCGCGCCACGCGCGCCCGCGCCGCCCACAGCCACGGCAGCGGGCCCACGCGCGCCACGCGCGCTCCTTCCCACAGGTCCACGATCACGTCGCGTCCGCCGCCCAGCGCGGCCCGCAGCAGTTCAGCCAGCGCTCCCACTAGGCGCCGCTGCGCCTCTGAGTCAGCTGCGTGCAGGAGCAGCACCGGCCGCGCTGGGCTAGAGCCTGGGGCCAGGAGCAACAGATGAACAAGGTTGGGGTTAAGGGACAGCCCAGCCTTCTCCCCGGCCTCGGTGTTTCATCATAGGGTGCCCCCCCACCCCGTTCCTAATCTGCACTAGGGATGAGTACCCACGGCAGCTTTAGTCTATATAGAGTGCTTTGGGTCTAACAGATAAAGGTGCCCTGTAAAGGGGCGAGGGTCAGGGCACCAGGCTTGGCAGGTGCAGCGCAGGCTGGATTTCTGCTCCACTCACCTCTTGCCCAGAGACTTGGTACAGTGAACCACCTGCACAGAGGGACCTTTGCCCTGCCTTAACCATTCCTGCCTACTAGGGAACCTGAGGCTCACCACTTTGGATAGCAGAGAGGTGGGTGCAGCAGCAGGGACATGGCTCTTGGGGAAGGGAGCCTGGGCAGAGGAGGGGTGGGGGCAACTAGCCTAAGAACTGGGGCAGGTCTGAATCCCCAGGTTAATTCCAATTGAGTATACCTGACAGTGGGCGCCGGTGGGTGAGAACCAGAACAGCACCCAATAGGGTGGTGAGGGCCAGCAGTGCCAAGATCAAGAGTCCCAGGTGTCTATGAGAGACTGAGTCAAGCAGGATGAGGCCAAGTTGGCCTCCTCAGAGCCCAACCTCCCTCTTACCTGCCTATCAACAACTCACCATCTGGACACAAGAGGTGCTTCCAGGAAAACTGGACATCTGACCTCCACACCTGAGGGCACAGAGTCCCCCCACCCGATAAGCCAGGTGGCACTTCCTCCAGGGGAAGTTGAGTGAGGCATGGGGACAGGGAAGGGGAGGCCCCCTGGACAGGGAATTCCTCCAGCACAGAACAGGTTGAGTTACAAACTCAAAAAGTAAACTCAAAGTTATCCAGGGTGTCCATGAGGACCTGGAGGGCACAGGCCCTGGCTGAAGTAATTTGACACCACTGAGGTCCAGCCCATTGTCACCAGGCCTGAATGTGAACACCGAGCACCAGGTTTTCTGATTTTTCAAGAGAAGCCAGAAGTCAGCTTTTTAAAATATGACATCTCCCAATATTTAAATGGTGGCGACAAATTCCAATTTCAAACACCACGCTGGCCAAACCAAACATTCTGCACACCGGATTTGCCCAATGTGCCAACTGTGGAGTAGATGTTAGGGGAGCATGTGCAGAGGGAGGGCGGGATTCCTTACCAGGACACAGCCCCCGGGCCTCAGGAAGGGAATGATGAGGTCGAGTTGCACTGGGCTTGAGCCGTGAGTCTGCTGGAATAAAGAACAAAGTGACTGTCTCCATAGAGGCAAATCTGGCTCTATCCAGCCTCAGAGCCTTTGCCAGTGCTGTTCCTCCTTTCTACCTCCCCCCGCACCCCGTCCCACCCCCAAATCCTCCCCAGGCTTAAGGCCAAGTGCCATCCCTGACAAGAAGCTTCATTCCCAGATCCCACCGATCATCCCCAGGTCAGTATTGCTGCATAGATACACATTAAGCAGGCAATCAGGCATTTGACAACAGACATAACTTTGGGTGCTGACTCTATGAAAGTCCTGAGGAAAGAAGGCAGGTGCAGATGTTGTCTTTGTCCTCCAGCAGTTCACAAAACAGGGAGGCTAATAATATGCTGCCCTCCTCCCATCCTGCACACCCGAAAGGGCAGCTTATCCATTGGAAGGAACGTAAGTTGTGGAGTCAGGAGACCACAGTTAATAAAGTCAGTCTTGTCTTTGTGTTTCCTAGCTGTGTGATGTTTGCATGGAGGTAGGTTCCCTCCCTCCCTGAGCCTCAGTTTCTTCATTGGTCTGTAAAGGGTAATCTTGTTCTACTGGGTGATACTGAGAGTATCACATGAGACTATGCATGTGAACATCTTTATAATAGACAGTACAGTGTGTATTCATTTAGTAGTAGTAGCTATTATTATACTATGGGATCCTAGGGACAGAGACTCTGTTATGTACATTTCCTGTATCTCCCAGGGCCTGAGACAGAGTAGGCACACAGTAGGCACTCAATAAATGCATATTGAATTGGGTAGAATTGAGCCACAGGCAGGATGTGGCTCCGCCCTATGTTCTGGGTACTGGCGCTGGGTACTGCAGGAGGTGATGGGGGAGCTGATCAGACTCTCCATCCTTTGGGAACACTCTCCACCCACAACCCCAATCCGTGCCAGATCCCATTCTCTGGTCAGCTGTAAGCAGATGCAGATGCAGGGGGTCTCAAATCATGGCCGAACTCAATAAAGGTGGTCTTTTCCCAACTCACAGAAAAAAAATGAGTCCATGGATTTAACTCTCATTTCAGGTTTACCCACATGACTTTGTCTTAAATCAAAAGCATGGCTTGGTCTTAAATCTTGAGTATTTGTTACCCCCTGTGGGCTTGGGAGCCCCCAGAGAACACAAAACAAGCAAGCAAGCTGCAAGTGAGCATTTAAGAACGAACTGGGAAGAGCTAGTCATGCTTTGTCAGCTTGGGGTTGTGGTTTTGCAGATATAGTTGATTGTGGTTTTTCTATCAGATACACAGAAGAGAATCTGCTAGTCACAGTGTTCTTAGTTCACATAATAGAGTTAAATGTCAGTAGTTTACAGTATTCTCCAAAGACTACTTCAGCTTCCAGATTTTAGGTTGGGAGACAGGTAGTGAGAGAACCTCTGCCAGCTGCCTGGGGAAAGCAGGTGGGTTCGGGTGGTCCCGAACACCTGGGTTCGGGAGGGTATCAGTGTAAAACATGGCAGCAGGTCAAGTGGGCCAGAGAAGAGCTGGATGTGGAAGGGCAAGTCTCTTGCCTCTGTTGAGTTCAGAAACTGAAAGGATTGTATACTGATCCATGGAAGACCCTGCTGACTACAGAGGGGCCAGCAGAACAAAGGCTGATTCAGTAAATAAATAACCAGTAAGTCAGGGATTTGCTTGTTTCTGCCTACTGTGCTCTGAGGAATGGACCTAGTGGGGGCCAAGCCCTGGCCAGCCATACCTGGCTGATGCTGTACACAGGGGGCACCAGGCTGTCCTGCCCCAAGCGTGGGTGGCTCCAGGCAGCACTGAATGTGGCATGCATCCTTGTGAAGAAGTGAAGGATCAGCTGCTGGGCCTGGGTGTCCATGCTCACGTTCCAGGATGGGGCTGCCGGGGTGGGAAAAAGGGCATCACATGAGAGACCCTGTTTGCAGGAGGTGATAGGGGCCGGGCTGCAGTTGACAGAGAAGTCAAGGGCTAGGGTTTGGCTTGGTCACAGTTGGGTAAGGGTGAAATGGTAGAAGGGGTCCCCAGCCAGGGTCACTTATTGGCTCACCAGTCTGGTGGGGACATTCAACATGGTTGCTGTTTCCAAAAGAAAACTGAGAAATCAAGAATGGCAGGTCAGCAAGCTCCAGGCACCATCCACATCCCTACCCAACCCACCTTGCCCATGCTTGTACCTTGAAGCAGAGCTGGGGATGCAAGTCCACTTTCTCCAAAACATACCACTGTGGTAGGAGAAGGGAGTTAACCAGGGAGCAGGGACCTGGGCCCCAGCCATGCCCACCCAGGTCCTAGGAGGCCTGTCTCACCCCATCTGACTCTTGAGCTGTGGCATTGGGGAGGTCTTCACAGAGGGTATGCCAGTCCTGCTTCTGGCAGAGGGAGGCCTCCAGCTTCAGTGGGCAGCGGAGTGTCAGGGCCATGATCATCTGACTGTGCTGGCTGTAGTCAGTAAAGTGCACTGACTTCCAGAAGTCTGAGCCATCTGGGCAGGCAGCAGGGGCAGAGAGTGAGAGCTGAGAAGGCCTGAGCCCTGCTTTGGCCTCATTTTGCCAGACCCACCCCCAGGGCATCAGGAGATCCCATCTGTGAAGGTACCCAGCACTGGCCTACTGGAAACCCAAAAACTTATTTATTAATTTTTTTAATTATCATTATTTTTTTATGTGGATAGTTCCCTGGCTGGGAATCAAACCCCGGCTGCAGCATTGACAGCGCCAAAGACTTAGCCACTGCACCACCAGGGAACTCCCTCCAGCCCTTTTATTACCTTTTCTATTTAGGTGTCTCCTCTCCTTCCTGCACCTCCACTCTGGCTAGTTCTTTGTTGCTCTTCAAACTCCAAGTCTTCATACCTTTGCTCAAGTTCCTCTCAGAACCAGGAATGCCCTCCCCTCCTTTCTCTGCTTCCTAAATCCTGCTCATTTTCTGAGAGCAGCTCAGGTGTCACCCCCTCTCACTCTTGCTCACGTCAGCTTTCACGGCTTCTCCCTTTCCTGAGTTCATGCCCCACAGCCTTGTCCTTACGTTCAACCCTGTCCTGGAATGCATCATTTGTCATGTTTGAGTGTCCTGACTCTTCAGCTTGGGACAACAATTGTATGTACAGCACTTTAGACATCACCAACCACTTTCACATATCGTATTGGACTCAAGCCTCATAAATATTTAGAAAGTAAGGCAGGGCAAGTATCATTATTTTACAGATGAGGACATTGAGGTTCAGAGGAGAGTAAGTGGCAGAGCTGGGATGTGAGTGAGCCCAGCTCTTCTGGTCCATCCTCAGAACACTACCAACTTCTGTATCTCATATTTCTTTCTTTCTCTTGTGGCGGGTGGGGGTGGGGGTGGTTCCCTGGCTGGGAATCGAACCCAGGCTGCAGCGTTGACAGCACCGAAGCCTAGTCACTACACCACCAGGGAACCCCGTGTCTCATATTTCTGAACCTCCCACAGGGCCTAGTACAATGTTCAATATTCGGATTTATGGGCAGATTAACCTGTGGACATTGTAGCCCCTCTCCCCCACTGACTCCCAGGAAAGTGCCTGCATGCTTCCTGGGGGCGTCCTCCAACGTAGGTGTGAAGTATGTGCATGCGTGTGTGTGTGTGGATGAGGGACAGGGGCAGTGTATGCACAAAAGCACATACAAGCAGTACTCACAGGCTTCTGGCCAGCTCTGGAAGGGGCACTTTTTGCGCCTCACTGTGTCCTCTTGCAGGTAGGATGCCTGAGGGGACAGGAGAGCAGGCAGTGAAGGTCAGAGAAAGGACTTTTCCTATATCACTCCGACCTGAAACTCATTCTGACTTGACCTGGGCCCTGTGCAAGCTGCCTGGGCTGGCAGGGCACTGAAGATGGGGAGCAGTGCGGGGAGTGGGCGAGGGAGGCGGTACTGGACACTGGAGGAGGAACCCCAGAGTACAGGAGTGAGAATAGTTGGTGAGGAGCTGAGTCCTTTTCTCACTGGAGAGGGGAATCTATCCTCAGGAAGAGACAGACTATGAGGTCCACATTCCTCAACTTCTGGCTTCCCAGGCTTCCATTTTCATTGCTTCCCAAGGTCGTCTAGTGCCCTGTGTGGGCTCCTTGCTCTGGGCTGCCGAAAGGCCCGATGGTTGTCCATCCTGGTAGGTGCTCAGAGTGCCAGGTCTGCCTGTATTCTCCCTTTAGTTTCCTCCTGGGTGACAAGGCCCTCTGCCTTTTCTGTCTAGTCCAAAGAAGTCTTACTTAATGCTAGGTACTTCAGAATAATGGTGAGAGGACCTCCATGAACTACCAGTGGGGACTTGACTTATGTGGCCATGTGGAACCTGGCAATGGCCATGTGACCCTACTGTGACTACTCAGAACACACAGTGAAGGTAGCTGTCTGTTCTGCCTCTGTGGGCCAAGGCCAGGTCTGGACCAAGGAAAGCTAGATTTGGGTAGGGCTGAGGTTGGATTCAGCCTCAAGAATGTACCATATTCAGTAGGACAATGGCATTTCTGACCCAGTGTGTGCCTCACAGTGAAGCTGGCACCAGTCTTCCCAAGCACCCATTGACACCCAGTCCTTTTAAAACCTGACTGACTGGAGATAGGTTTGGCCAACTGCACTATCTGGGGGCCTAGCAATGGGACCATGGATAATGCACACCTTTTTCTCTGCTCACCTCTATGCATAGACAGGGCAGAAGGAATTCATAAGGCAGGTCTACAGTGTGGCCCCAAGACACGATTTTCTGTTGACAAAGCAGCAAAGGGAGAGGAGAGATGCCTGAGAAAGAGCATAGGTACCCCAGACAAGGGCAGGAGGAAGGTGAGACCTTGACCGACACCCTATTTTTCCTCTTAGATGAGACTTAATTCTTCCACCAAAAATATTTCCTTTGAAAGGGTCTCTGCTCTGTACTCTGACCATTTTCTCTTGGTGTCTCAATATATGGAATGGGGGGAGGGAGGAGAAAGGAATATATATTTAGTGAGTCCCACTGTATGCCAGGTAGGGTGCTAGATGCTAAAGCAATAATTTAATTAAATGCTAGTGATCTTGGGAGGCGTCATCACCATTTTATAAATGTAGAGAGCTGAGAGTCTCAGGGGTGTGACATCAGTCCCTGTAAATGGTACCCGCTGTACAAAGGGGCTCTCTGACAACTGGAGGTTGAAGAGGGATGTCAGGGTCTGGGCTGGGAGAATGGAGGACATCTCAGTCTCTGAGGGGGAGCAACAAAAGGAGGGAAATGGAGGGATTCCAGGACAGATGTGACCACTGTTATTTTCTCAGGGAGAACCTGAAGGAACTGAATCTCACGGAGGGTCCTCTCCTTGGGGATAAATGCCACATTCATTTCTCTGCTAATCATTCGTGGTTGCTCTAGGTGTCTGCATGCCCTTTCCTTTCCTCTCCGCCCAGGTGACAAGGCCCCCTGCATTTTCTGTCTAGTTCAAAGAAGTCTTAATACTGGGCACTTCAGACTCAGGCCTTGGAGAATTATCTTCCATCTCTGGACCTCAGTCTCCCTGCACATACAGTGGGTAGGCCAGTTTTGCTCCAGCACTGAGTGATCTGGCTTTTTACAGGGAATGGTGCTCCATACCTGGGTATCAAAGGGACTGCTCAGCTCTTCACACTCTAGTGCCCACTGGTGACAAAGACGGACGCTGACCTCCGGGCCTGGAGTAATGTTCACTCGAATAGCCCGGGCCTCAGGCAGCAAGTCAAAGGAGAACTCAGGCCCTGGGAAGAAGCGGGATTTGGTGGCCTTGTCTCTCGGCCTTAGCAATGGCACTATTAATTGACGGGCCCATCTCCAGTCACAGCCCACACCTACCTTTATGCCTTTGTGAGCCTTGTCTCGGGAGACCTTCCACTGCCTCTGGATCCGAAGGTTGTGTCCTTTTGGAGCGTAGTCCCTCGTGGGAGATGTTTGGGGAGGGGACGGGGATGTGGTAGCCATTCTCAGACAGGCAACATCTACTCAGCAGCTTCCTCTACAGACAGAAAGCAAAGATGGCCTTAGGCCAGGAATCAGGATCCTGGCTTCTATTTCTCACTCTGGAACCAGGGACACCAGTCAAGTTGCTCAACCTTCAGGCTTCTGTTTCCCTACTTCATCTCTATACTTCCCATCTCTCTCATGTGGCAGGAGAACAAAATGAGAGAACAGAAAGTAAAGGGCTGTGGGGTGTAGGGCAGAGCTGGAACCAAAGAATACCTGAGCAGATGCTGGCATCTTGTGTCTCCTACAGAACTGGAACGTGCAAGGCTTTTTGGACTTCTGTATCAGGTGGTGGAACCAGCCCCAAGGAAGGCCTGCACAGGAAAGGACATATTTCATATCTAGCTTCTCTCAGGGCCCCCACCTGGAGATGTGGCCCAATGTTGGATTGTAAATCATTTTAGATCAAGGAAGGTAATGATACCAAGTTTCTTTACTTCTGAAAGTTATGATACAATTTTTAAAAATTAATTTCTTAAGTAGAAAAAAAGATAGACAAGGTTGGACCCTTAATTTCACAAACTCATCCTAGAAAAAGTGCTACATACCTCACTGCTGAATATCACTGCGTTCACCTTCAAACTACTCTTTTTGGAAGCTATGCACCAAAGCCAGTGCCTAGTCCACCCTTCAAAGCAATTTTGGAACTCTTTTTCTAATGGCCATCAGAGCTGTCATTGTACCCAAAATCTGACAATTAAGTTTGTGAACTTGCCACCATGCGCTTATGTTGGCAGCACTGTACAAACAATTTGGTAAGTAAAGGCTGCCATCGGAAGCGCACAGTGGTAAGTTCAGATTTTGTCAGATTTTGAGTATGACAACAGCTCTGACAGCCATTCCAGGAAAAGAGTTCCAAAATTGCTTTGAAGGGTGGAGTAGGCACTGGGGTCGGTGTATAGCTTCCCAAGTGGAGTATTTATTTATACTTCAAAGGTGACTGTAGTGATGATATTCAGCAATGAGGTATGTAGCACTTTTTCTAGAATGAGTTTGCAAAATTAATTGTCTGGCCTCATATATATATGAAGATGTTCATTGTAGCATTATTTATAGCAGTGAAAAATCTAAACTGCTAATTCTTAAGCAGTGTATGGGTTTTAGTGTATATCAGGCACTGAGCTAGGCAATGAAAATGTAGAGTTGAATAAGAACAATCTTACTTTATAAATAGAAGGTAATAATAGTAAATTTACAAAACTAAAACATTTTAATTCCAAGAATTTGTACCATCTGAAAGAAGAAACACCTTCACAAAATGATACAAACAAACTCACTAATATCATAGTGCTATTAATATTTTAGGATAACAGGACATTGACAGGACAAATATGCCTTCCAGTATGATAAGTCCCACTTGCCTCAGACTGGGCCCCCCCACCCCAAAATGCCCCTAATTCACATATCCACTGAGAATGGCCCAAAGGTTGTTTCTCATACCTGAAGGAGCTGACACGAGGTGCAGACACAAACAGTAGGGGCAGTGCCAGAGCCAAGCACACCAGGACTTTGGGAGGGCCAACTGGGTATGGCAAGAAATATGGGCAGACTTTCCTGCAATAAGTGAAAAGAAAATCAAGTGGTAGGGTCCAAGGATGTCCCTCCTGCCTCAGACAAGTGGACTGGAGATTGAGTTTGGTCACTTACATCTTGTCCATGTGACCTTGGGCAAGCTATGGACCTCACTAAGCTTCAGCTTCCCCATTCATAAAGTGGGGTTATTGTCAAGATCAAGTAAGATAATGTGTGGGAAAATATGAATGTCATTGTATTACTGAGAGGTGTGGGGTACTGGAGATTTACATTTGTCTCTCATTTAATCCTCCCCACAGCTCAGGGACAACAGTCTTCATTGTACAATCATTTCTACTGCGCTGATAGAACCTTTAGACACTGAGGACGGGAGGGGTTAAGTGCACTGTTTGCAGCCGCAAGTGGAAGATGTGGTAGAATTGTAATGCAAATCCAGGCTTGTCCTGATTCCTTAATAGTATGCTACTTCCCAGGCTAGGAACCAAAAATTAGAATGGAAGGCTCACTGGAATGTGGGGAAGAGGGGCAGGGCAGGAAATGAGACTCACCAGCAAAACTGTCATCCTGAAGGCACAGGGCCCAGTGGGGTTGGAGCCAGGGGAAGAGAGAGGTATGATTAGTAGAGATGTCCATAAACAGCAAACTCCCTGGGGTCTTTGCCTAATTCTGTGGCCCAGAAGCTAATAGCCCATCCATGGTGGCTCTTTTCTTCCCAATCCCACTGCCCAGGCCTTCAGCCCACCAAGACCTTGGCTATTCCTTGGAGGCTGTGTAGAGGACACACTAAGGTTACCACTGGAGTACAGGGATCTGGGGAGGTAGGAAAGGACAGACAGGAGAGTGGGGAGTTTTGCGAGCCTGTACCAGGCAGGTGTCCCCACCCAGTAGTGGCACTTTACCATGTGGGAGGCCAGGAGACAGCGGGTGTTCCAGCAGGGCTGACAGGGGCAGCCAATCCCAGTAGAGGCAGAGAGGTCAATGAGTAGCAGGCGAAGAGGCAGGAGCAGGGCTGCAAGTCTGGGGCTCCCCATGGATTTCTGTTGGGTCAGGGCACCCAGAACATGGCTGCACAGCCTGCAGGTGGGCAGTAAGTCTTTGCTTTACAGCAGCAGGGAGCACAATGCCAGCAGGAGCCCTCGCCTCAGCCTGCCCTGCCCCGCCCAGCCCCAAAGCTCCTCCTGGATCCTAACCAACAGGCCAGGCCACATTCCTTCTCCTCCAAGCAGAGCTATGGAGGAATGATTGCCCCCCAGAAAACCCCACTGCCCCCAGCTGGCTCTTGCTCTGGCAGACAAATAACAGGAAAGAGGGCAGTACAGCGTTAGGGGGATGACTGGCTGCACCCATTTCTTAACCCTTCCTTCTCTTGCAATACCCTCTAGATCTGATCCACCCATTCAGATGTTCTTGGAGTTGGATCTCCCCTGGACACATGCTTCATCTCCTCACTTAGCGACTAACAGAGCTATTAAGCACTACTCTTCATTGAGTGCCAGAGACAGAGGATTGAGGCACCATTTAGAGTTGGGCAGAACAATAAGAAAGCACTATAGGACACACATAAGCCTCACATGTCCGCATATGCATTCTGGCTCCCTACCTGGCTTATTCCCAGAACTGTAACCCAGCTTTCTCTCTCTTCCCATTGGCCAGTTCCAGCTTTTCTGGGCAAAGAGCTCCACGTCAAAGTGGCCTCTAGCTTCAAGGATCCACTAATCAGTACAGTCTGCTCAGGAAGCCCCAGAGCTCATAGCAGAGCTGAGGGAGTGGGCCCCACGCACTGACCTGGTTTCCTGCGGTTTCTGAGGATGCTGACAAGGCTCCAGTCTTTGTGGGGACCCTCCCCATCATCCCACAGCTTCCTCCTGCTCATGGAGCATTTGTGCTGCTTCAGCCTTCACCTTGGTGACACACACAGTGGAAAGAAAGTTTGTGGCACACCTACTGGGTTAGGCATCTTGAAATTGTAGTTGATCCTCTGCACCTTTCAGTAGCCTGACCATAGCCTTCCTTTGACCAATTCTAGTTTCTACGTCTTCATTCAGGTCCACTGGCTGAAGATCCCATCCTGCCCATTATCCTAAAACAACCCTCTAGCTTTTGAGTTCCTTAGAAGATAAGGACTCTTTCTTATCTTTTATGCTTCTCCAATGCCTAGGGGCGCATGTCATGAAATGGGTGCTCTGTAATCGAATAAATACAAATTATGATACATTTCATTCAAGTATCAGTTTATCTGTTTCACATTTCACAAAGCACTTTTTAAATTATTTTTGTTCCTCAGAAATAAATTTAAAAAAAAAATTAAAAAAATTATTTTTATATTATTATTAGGTTCAGGTATACAAAACAACATAATGATTAGACATTTGCACAGCTCACAGATTGACAACTCCAACAAGTCTACTATCCTCTGACACCATACATAGCTATTATAATACCTTTGATGGAGGTTCCCTGATGGTATCGTGGCTAGGCTTCAGTGCTCTCAATGCCATGGCCTGGGTTCAATTCCCAGTCAGGGAACCACCCCCCAGAAACCCAAAAACCTTTGGCTACCATATTTTGCTGTGTATAATTCCTGTATATAATATGCATTATATGTTTTTGGCCCAAATTTTCAGGGGAAAAATCTTTCATTTTAACTTTTTTTTTTTTTTTTTTTTTTTTTTTTTTTTTTTTTTTTGTATGTGGGTAGTTCCCTGACCAGGAATCAAACCCAGGCCACAGCATTGACAACACCAGCACCGAAGCCTTAAGTCAGGGAACTCCCTCATTTTAACTTTTTAATTCAAGTTTTTATTTGTTTTTATTTAGGAATTTTATATATAAAGGAATTTTGAATATAAAGGAATTTTAGCACTTATTTTTTAACATATGGTACAAGAAATTTTATGTATAAAATTTTTTTACATATTAAAAAACCGATTATCGTATTCTAGGATATTATTTTGCATATGGAAATCATTTATTGATTTCTAGAGTTACACTTTTAACTTAGAAGCATAAATAAAAGAATTAAAAACATTTATATAGATAGGGAATTAGTGCTACCCATGTATAATGCGCATCTTTATTCTTCCCTCACAAGTTTGGACAAAAAATTGTTCATTATACACAGCAAAATATGGTATATTCCATATGCTGTACTTTATATCCTGTAGCAAATCCCTTTCTATATATTTAATTATAGTTGACATTCAATTTATATTAGTTTCAGGTATACAGCATACTGGTTAGGTATTTATATACTTTATGAAATGATCCCACTGATAAGTCTAGTACCCACCATAAGTAGTTTTTACCACATTATTGACTATATTCCCCATGCTGTATTTCACATCCCTGTGGCTATTTTGTTTCTTTTTTCTTTTTTTTTTTTTTTTTTTTTTTTTTTTTTTTTTTTTTTTTTTTTTTTTTGGGGGGGGGGCGGTAATTCCCTGGCTGGGAATTGAACCCAGGCCACAGCATTGAGAGTGCCGAAGCCTAGCCACTACACTACCAGGGAACCCCCTCTGTGGCTATTTTGTAACTACCAATTTCACAAAGCACTATCATGTTTGATTCTCCTACCCATTTTGTAAGACAGGTGGGAATTATTATTTTCATTTCATAAAGAGAAATAAGCAGAAAGGAACATGATTTGGTCAAAGTGAGGATCTCTAGCTTAGGGAGCTCTACTTCTGCCAGCCTCACAGTTCAATTTGCTTATGGTCTCTCTCCTGCCATTGCCTCATCCTCTGCTCCTGGGAACCCCAAAGGGTCTGCCTGACAGTTCTGCCTTTTGAAAGCCTTGGAGCCCATCACTGCAAACAAATCAAATAGACCTGAAGGAATGAAAGGGTAGGTTAGGGAGTCTTCCCCTGCAGATTGTTCTTAACCCACAGTAGTTTAGATCTACATAGACAAATGCACTTTCCAACACTGGGAACATGAAGTGAGAAATTTGGTTCTGTTCTAGAATAATTCTCTTTTTTGACCCCTTTATCTTCTGATCTGACTCTAATATTGGATTAGTTGTTCCCTGACCATGGCTATGTTATGGTAGAAGCCAAAAAAAAAAACAACCCAGGGAGTTCCCTGGTGGTGTAGTGGCTAAGGCTTTGGCGCTGGCGCTGTCAGCGCTGCGGCCTGGGTTCGATTCCCAGCCAGGGAGCTACCCACATACCAAAAAGCAAAAAAAAAAAAAAACAAAAACAAAAAAAAAAACAAAACCAGAGACATATATGCACACATAAAAGAAAGAAAGAAAAGGAAGAAAAAGAGCACACAGAAAGGAAAAGGAATAAAGATGAGAAAAAGGAAGAAAGAAAAAGAGAGAAGGAGGAGATCTGCATTTTATTTGTTGTCTTGCTTGTATACTTATTTATTGTGGAGCCTATTTCAAAAAGGATTTAAGGGGAGTTCCCTGGTGGTGTAGTGGCTAGGCTTTGGAGCTCTCAACGCTGCAGCCTGGGTTCGATTCCCAGCCAGGGAACTACCCCCCACAAAAAAAGGATTTAAGGTAAAAAGCATAGCTGGTGAATTCCAGCACACCCTTGGAAAGGTGAAGGAATCAGATCAATATTTGCTAAACTCCTACTGTCAGGCTCTGGGCCCTGTGCCTTGCCCACATTATCTCATTTTATTATTAATAGCACACTGGACTCTCATTTAACTGGTTGCTTGAGAGTGCCGACTGCTTGAGTTCCGGTTAACGGAGAGCATACTTATATTTATCTGTCATCTACCAATCCCCATGGGTGCTGGTTAACTGAGAGTCTATTCTAGTACTACCCTTGAGGTCAGTCTTATTAAAACATTTTACAGATTGGGCAACACTAGGAAGATTTCATAACTTGTCCAAACACAAAAATGTCTCTCAGGCTCTTTCTGTGGGAACACACTGCTTAAGGAGAGCTGTGGGATGTCAGAGGGTTTCTGGGCCCTGTGGTCCACAGATGTACTAGATTTAGCAGTGTGATGTAGTTAAATTAACAATGTGAAGGAAGAAACTGGAATAGTTGGAAAGAACAAAGGAAAGTACCCTATTCTGCTGTGTATGATGTGTTCCTGTGTATAATGCGCACCCATATTTTGGGCCCAAACTTTTGGGGGAAGAATCTTTCGTTTTAATTTTTTCACGAATTTGCGTGTTATCCTTGCGCAGGGGCCATGCTAATCTCTGTATCGTTCCAATTTTAGAATATGTACTGCTGAGCACTCGTTTTAATTTTTTAATTCAAATTTTTATTTGTTTATACTTAGGTACTTGGTTTTTTTTGTATTATAAAGGAATTTTAGCATTTATTTTTAACATTATGGTACAAGAAATTTAATGTAACAAATAATTACAAAACACAAGAACAGATACAAGGTACAAGGAATTTTTTTTTTAATGTGGGTAGCTCCCTGGCTGGGAATCGAACCCAGGCCTCAGCATTAATAGTGCCGAAGCCTTAGCCACTACACCACCAGGGAACTCCCAAGAAATTTTATGTATAAAATTTTTATATTATAAAACCCTGATTATAGTATTCCAGGATATTATTTTGCATACAAATATCGTTATTGATTTCTGGAGTTACACTTTTAATTCATAAGCATAAATAAAAGGATTAAAAATATTTATGTGCCGGGGTGCCAAAATAATATATACACATTTTAAGCGATGTTACCTATGTATTACTTTTTAAAGTTGAATTATGGTAGCAATGTGTAGTATGATGTTCACTCAAAAGATGGCATTAATCAAATGAATGCTAGTGTCACCATGTGACAGGCAGGACAGTCAAAGAAAATGGCGGAAGCACAGTTGTTATTTGAGGAGTGCAAGACCATTTTGAAGTGGTATTTGAAATTTGAGATTGTTGTTTCAGTTTCCCTCATGTTCTCCTGACTTAACACCCCTTGACTTCTACCTATGGGGGAACCTTAAAGAATGTGGTGTATCACAGAAAACTGGCTACACTGGCGGTACTTCAGGAAGAAATTGAAATGGGATGTGCAGCAGTACAAGTGGACACTTTGGGTCAAGGATGTTCAAGCGATAGTTCGCCATAATCAGAAGTGTCTGGATGCTGATGGTCACCACTTAGAGCATCTCTTGCAATTGCAGAAGTCAAATGTGACTTGTATTTATCTTTTGTTATCAGTATATATTACAATTTTAATAGTTTTTTCTTTCTTAAAATGTGTATACATTTTTTGGCACCCTCTGTAGATAGAGAAATAGTACTACCCACATATAATATGCACCTTTATTTTTCCCTCACAAATTTGGGCAAAAATGTGAGCATTATACACAGAAAAATGTGGTAGGTCTTTATACTAGTTTGTTATCAGTGGTCAAACTTCTAGGAGAGTAGGGATGGCTGATTCCTAAGGTCTGTTGGGGTAACTGCACCTACTTTTAGGGCACCCTGGGCAGGAAGGTCCAACAATTAGACCAATGTACTACTCTTCCAGAAGGGATCAACCTCCAGAATTCTGAGGCAAGAAATTATGCCCAAGAAAAGAGGGAGCAACTCCCAATCTGGGAGGGAGAAGCAAAATTGCTCAAGGGAAGGGATTGTGCTATTTATTAACCACCTACTAGGTACTAGACTCTTTATATATGTTACTTTATTTAATCTTCCTAACAGCCCTGGGGGCGGCGGGTAGCTACTATGATCCCCACGTGTCGGATAAAAAACAGAGGCTCAAGTATCTCACTCAAGGCAAAACGTAGTAAAATGCCCAGCTAGAATTTCAACCAAAGTCAGTCAGGTATCAGAAACTATTCATTCCATGACACCACACTGCCTTTCTCATGGACTATGTTTTCTAAGGGTCTCTCCAAAGCTTACTCTCTAGTTCTGTAAATATCAGGGAATAATAACCATTCCTCAAAATGTATGTAGTGTTACATAGTTCACAAAGCACTTTCACCTTATTTGATCTTCAAAACAATCCTGTGAAACAGGCAGGTTTTTTTAGCCCTACTCTTATGATTGGTACTTGAATTCCAGTCTTCTGATCTAAATGCAGTGCTCCTTGAAAGGGGATCTTGTTTGCTTCAGAGAACACTACAACCCTAAGGCAGGAAAAGATGGAAAAGCCTAGAAAAGCAGAATCCCAACAACCTAACAAGCAGAAAATTAAAATAAACCAAATGGCTTTTTTTTTGGCACTGACAATAATATTCATAATAGGTCTTCAAAAACACTCCAAAACTGCAAAGTGTCATTCTAATAATCAAATACATTTTAATTTATTTTTTTGGTAATAATTACTTGCATCTCAATTTGAAAATTAGCAATCTGTACCTGGTACACATAACCCCTTTACCCACACATTTTCATCTGTTTCTCTCTGCTTTCCAAATTCTACCCCTGCTTAGTCTAGTCCTTTCCTCTGAGAAATACACTGATTTTAGTCTATGGAAGCAGTTACTTCATTCAGTAAGTTCAGAGTGCACATTGTGTTAGGTACTGTGCAAGGAGTGAGGAAAGGACACGTAAACTAATAATTCTGTCAACAAGAGGTAAAATAAAAATGCCATGTGAATTCAAAGAAATAACTCTCGGGAATTCCCTGGTGGTGTAGTGGCTTAAGGCTTCGGCACTGGCGCTGTCAATGCTGCGGCCTGAGTTC
>PVJL010013954.1:0-30042 GCA_004026885.1 Lyroderma lyra | reverse complement strand
TTTTTTTTTTTTTTTTTTTTTTTTTTTTTTTTTTTTTTTTTTTTTTTTTTTTTTTTTTTTTTTTTTTTTTTTTTTTTTTTTTTTTTTTTTTTTTTTTTTTTTTTTTTTTTTTTTTTTTTTTTTTTTGGTATGTGGGTAGTTCCCTGGCTGGGAATCGAACCTAGGCCACAGTGTTGACAGTGCCAGCGCCGAAACCTTAAACCACTACACCACCAGGGAACTCCCTAGAGTTCTCTTTTTTTGTGTTATCCTTACTAGGCTTTGGTTTTAGGGTTATGTTGGCCTGGTGGAATGAGTTAGGTGGTATTGCCTCTTCTTCAATTTTTTAAAAGACTTTGAGAAGGACAGGCATTAATTCCTCTTTGAATGCTTGATACAACTCATTGGTGAGACTGTCCGGTCCTGGGTTTTTGCCTTTGGGGAGGTTTTGAATGATTGTTTCAATTTCCTTACTGTAGATTGGTCTATTTAGATTGTCCAGTTCTTGGTTCAGTCTAAGTAGACTGTATGTTTCTAGAAACATATCCTTTTCTTCAAATTTGTTAAATTTGGTGGCATATCGTCCTTTATAATATTTTCGCAGGATCTTTTGTATTTCTGTAGTATCAGTGGTAATTTCTCCCCTTTCATTTCTAATTTGGTTATTTGTGTTTCTTCTCTTTGCCCCTTGGTGAGCCTAGCCAGAGGTTTCTCAATCTTACTGATTTTTTCATAGAACAAGCTCTTCATTGCATTAATTTTCTCTGTTGTTATTCTGTTCTCTATTTCATTTAGTTCTGCTCTAATTTTTGTTATTTCCTTCTTTCTGCTGACTTTGGGCTTTTTTTCTTTTTCTCTTTCTAGTTCTTTAAGTTGGGTGTTAGGTTGTTTACTTGTGCTTTTTCTTGTTTCTTGAGATAAGCCTGTAATGATATAAATTCCCTTCTTATTACTGCTTTCACTGCATCCCAATAATTTTAATACATTATATTTTCATTGTCATTAATTTCTATGTACTTTTAAATCTCTTCTTTTATTCTTCTTTGATCTAGTCATTTTTTTAATAATATGCTGTTTAATCTCTATGTATATGTGGTTTTTCCTGCTTTTTTTTGTGTGTGTGCCATTGATCTTCAAGGCTTTGTGGTCTGAAAACAAGCTTTGTATAATTCCAATTTTCTTGAATTTGCTGAGGCTAGTTTTGTCTCCCACTATATGGTCTATCCTTGATAATGTTCCATGTGCACTAGAATAGAATGTATAGTCCTGTGTTGTAGGATGAAGTGGCCTGTAAATATCAATGATATCCAATTGTTGTAATGTATTTTTTTTTTGGTGGTTCCCTGGCTGGAAGTCGAACTCAGGCTGCAGTGTTGACAGTGCTAAAGCCTAGCCACTGTACTGCCAGGGAACCCCTTGTAATGCATCATTTATTTAGAGCTGATATTTCCTTATTTATTTTCTGTATGGATGATCTGTCCTTGGCTGTCAAGGGGGTGTTTAGATCCCCTACTATAATTGTATTTTTGTCAGTTTCACCTTTTAGATCTTTAAGTTGTTGCTTTGTAAATTTTGGTGCTCCATGGTTGGGGGCATATTTATTAATGGGTGTCATGTCTTCTTATTGTTGTATTGTCCCCTTTATCATTATGAAATGTCCATTTTTGTCTCTTACTACATTTTTTATCCTGGAGTCTGTTTCATCAGATAGAAGTATGGCTACTCCTCCGCTTCTCTGGGTGCCATTTGCTTGGAGTATTGTTTTCCACCCTTTCACTTTGTCCTAGTGGCTGAGGTGTATCTCTTGGAGACAGCATATGGATGGGTTTTGTTTTTTAATCCAGTCAGCTACTCTGTGCCTTTTTATTGGTGAGTTCAGTCCATTTACATTTAAGGTGATGATTGATATGTGAGTATTTCCTATGGCCATTTTGTCTTCTGGTTTTTGATTGTTTGGTGTCTCTGTTTCTTCTTTTCTTTTTTTCTTACTGACTGTGCTTTTAGTTTGATGCTGTTCTGTGATTTTTCCTTCTGTTTCCTTTTTGTTGTTGTTGTTGTTGTTGTTGTTGTTGTGTGTCTTGGTTCTGGTTTTGTTTTTTTAAGTAGTTACTATGCGGTTCATGAAAAGGAAAATTTTGTGTATGTAGTGGCTCCTTTTCTTAAGCATACTTTTAATTTCTATTCTCACTTGAGAATTTAAACCTTTACTTCTTCCCTTTTTAATGTTTTTGCTGTCCCAACTTTTTGCCATTTATTTAGGCTTTTTGTGTCTGGTTGAGTGGCCTCCTTCAATATTTCCTAGAGTGCCAGTATTATGTTGGAGAATTTCCTCATGTGTCTGAAAAGCTCTCTTTCCTCCTTCATATCTAAAGGATAACTTTGCTGGATAGATTATTCTTGGCTGGTAGTTCCTCTCTCTTAATATTTTGAATATATGATTCCACTCTCTCCTAGCTTGAAGAGTTTCTGCTGAGAAGTCTGATGACAGCCTGATGGGCTTTCCTTTGAAGGTTATTATTTTTTTCCCCTGGGTTCTTGAAAATTCTCCCTTTGTCTTTGATTTTTCACAACTTCAGTATAATGTGCCTCTGGAGAAGGTCTGGTAGGATTCAGGTAGCTAGGGGTCCTGTTTTCTTCTTGAATTTGGGATCTCAGTTCTTCCCATAGGTTTGGAAAGTTCTCATCTACTATTTGTTTGATTAAGCTCTCGTTAAAATTTTGTTCTGTTTCTTCTGGTATTCCTATTATTCTAATGTTGTTCTTTCTAATGGATGGAGTCAGATCATGTAGAGATCTTTTTTTGTTATTGTTTTTCTCCAATCTCTGTCTTTTTCCTTCTATTCAATTTCCATGTTTTTGTTTGTTTGTTTGTTTGTTTTTGGTATGTGGGTAGTTCCCTAGCTGGGAATCAAACCCAGGCCACAGCGTTGACAGTGCCAGCACTGAAACCTTAAGCCACTACACCACCAGGGAACTCCAACCATGTTTCTATCTTCAATGTCACTAAGTCTTTCCTCCCTCTGATCAGCCCTGCTTCTTATGCTAGTCATTTCATGTTTTATTTCTATTATTGCATTGTTTATCTCCCAAATTTCTATTTGATTCTTTTTTATGGTTTCAATTTCTTTGTTAAAGTGTTCCTTTTATTCAGAGATTTCCTTTCTGAAATCATTTACCTGGGTCTGAGTACTCAGCCAGCATTCCTTGAGCTCTCTGAGTATTTTTAGGACTTCAGTGTTGAATTCTAAGTGTCACTTAGATTATATAGTTCCAAATCTATAAGTTCCTTTTCTGGAAATTTTCCATTTTCTCTCTGAGACACTTAGTTCCCGGGGGAGCTCATTGTAGTTGATGTGTTTCTCTTTGTAGGCATGAGGGCTTTTTCTCCCTGGTAGATATGAAGGTCTTTCTCTCACTTCCCAGTTCATGTCACTGCAGAATCTTACAGTATTTTCTCCTAGTTGTTTGATTTTCTCACTCTCAGAGCTTTCCTGAAGGGTGGGCTTCTCTTCTTTGACTCAGTTGCCTTGGTTTCGATGCACATCTTATTTGGGAGTAATGTAGTGAGCAGTGATATTATCTGCCTCTGAGATTGGTGCAGGCAGAGGTGCTGCACCTTTGTTTTACAGTTTCCCTGAGTCCCCCTGCTGGTTCCCACAGGGACAGGGTTTGTTGGGAAGGGCTCAGGGCTTGTTTTCAGCACAGGGTAATGGCAGTTTTGGGGAGAACAAGGAGAAGCAGCCAGGCTCCATGTTCACAGTTTCTGTCTAGCAGTGGGAGCAGTGCAGTTCATTGCTGATGTTTGTCCCGAGGTTGCTCATTACCCTGGGTACTGGTTGAACTATGAAATAGGCCTGTCCCTCGATCAGGAGCACTCAGAGCTGGGGTGAGTGCACTCTGCAGCATAAGCCTGCTCCTCCATCGGGGGAGTGCCAAGCTGTGCCTGGCATGCCCTGCAATACAAACCTGGCCCTCTGTCAGGAGCACAGTGTAGCTTGAATGGCTGCATGCCACAAAGCAAGCTTGGCCCTCCATCAAGAGCACACGAGGATGGTCGTGCACCATGGGCACAGCCTTTCTCCCTTCTCCCAAGCCAGCATTTCACCTGGGGTTGTGTTTTGTTCTGGTCAGTGACCCCCTGGTTGTCAGTACTTAGTCTCAAGCTCATCAAGGGCCAATTTCTGGGCAAGTCCTGTGTTTGGCTGGGTCCCTGTTTTTACACCAGGCACTCCAGCATGCCTTTGTTCAAGCCCTGTCGTATCGAGGGCAGGGCACTCCAGCTGGGGCCCTAAGGTCTCCTCAGGCTCGGTCTTGGGCTTTATTTCATCCCCTCATAGGGCTTCCACTGTCCACTTCCCTGCCCTCCTGGTATCGTGCTGCGCTTCAGCCCATTTCCCCCAGCCCCCTCCTCAGTCCTTCTGCCAGCCCCAGGTTGCCTTTTGCAGCCTCATCTCTGCACTGCTCCCTTGCCTTTTCTCCCATTCACCACCCTTTCTCTGACCTTTAGGTCTTTTCTTGGTGGTGGACGAATCTCTCAACTGAGGCTGCATCACTTGGGGATTCCCTTGCCGGATTTTGACTGTTCAGTTTGCAATTTCCAGGAGAGGTTCCAGGGATGTCCTCTCACATTGCCATCTTGATCCCCCTCCTGTCTTTTCACTTTCCTGATGGTGTCCTTTGAAGCACAAAAGTTTTCAATTTTGATTAAATCCAATTTATCCATTTTTTTCCTTTGGTTGTTTGTGTATTAGGTGTCATATCTAAGAAACTATTGCCTAATGCAAGGTCATGAAGATTTACACCTGTTTTCTTCTAAGAGTTTGATGATTTTACATCTTACATTTAGGTCTTTGATTCATTTTGAGTTAATTTTTGTATACGGTGTAAGGTAGGTGGTCCACCTTAATTTTTTGCATGTAGTTACCTGATTGTTCTAGCACCATATACTGAAGACGATTATTTCACCCACTGAATGAATGGTCTTGCCCCTCTTGTTGAAAATTAACTGGCCATAGATGTTTATTGCTTGACTCACAGTTTTATTCCACTGGTCTGTATGTTTGTACTTCTGCTGGTACCACATCATCTTGATTACTGTAGCTTTGTAGTAAGTTTTGATATCAAGACATGTTCAACCTCTAACTTCATTCTTCATCTACAAGATGGTTTTGCCTAGTCTGGGTCCCTTGCATTTCTTTATGATTTTAGGATTAGCTTGTCAACTTCTGCAAAAAGCCAACTGGGATTTTGATAAAGGGTGCATTGAATCTGTAGGTCAGTTTGAGGAATATTGCCATCTTAACAATACTAAGTCTTCTGATCCATGAACAGGGATTTTTTCCTGTATTTAGGCCTTTAATTTCTTTCAACAATGTTTTTAACTTTTCATGTATAAGTTTTGCACTTCTTTTGTTAAATTTATTCCTATTTTATTCTTTTTAATGCTATTGTTAATGAAATTGTTTTCTTAATGTTGTTTTCAGATTGTGCATTGCCAGTGTATACACATCCAATAGATTTTTGTATGTTGTTCTATATCCTAAAATCTTGCTGAAGTTGCATATCAGTTTAACCCTACCAGACCGCCGTACCGATTTTCGGTAATTTCCGAATCTGCCGCTGTACCGCTGGACCTAATTTTCGGTACTTTGCCTTGTACGTGAAAACAATGACTCCAAGTTCCATCTTTTTCTATATCATGTTGGTTTTTTCTCTTTAATGCTCAGGAGCCCAGGTATAGAGGACAGTTAGGTTCAGGGCCTCAGGTCTGGTAGGGTTAATAATACTTTTTAGTGGATTATTTAGGATTTTCCATATACAAAATCATATCATCTGCTAAAAAATATAGTTTTACTTCTTCCTCTCAATGTCTTTTCTTTTTCTTGCCTAATTGCCCTGGTTATAAGCTCTAGTACAATCTTCAACAGAAGTGACAAGAGCAGACATTCATATCTTGCTCCTAAGAACAATCTTTTGAAGTAGGTATTTTTTACGAAAGCGGAAAAACCTGCTTCCTACCCCACAGAAATGAGGCTCAGATGAAGAAATTGAAACTTGGAGAAGTTAAGTAACCTCTGCTAGTTAACAGCTAATTAACAATGGGGCCAAAATTTTAACCCCCGCTCTGACTCCAAAGCCCGTACTCGTCTTCCTCAGCCTCCTTCATCCTGAAATGGTAGATCAGCAGCTCCTTCTTGTGCAAGCCTTCATTTCTGCTTTTATTGTTTCATTCATGTCCCATGAGAATGGAGGTGGCAGAGCAGGGGTTAGTGTCCCCCTTTTTACTGGGAAGAACACTGAGGTAAAGTGACTGGGACTCAGCTCTCCTGACCCAGTGTCACGCTTTGACAACAGCAATAACTACTTCATTGAGAAGTTTGATGTACTCAGAAAGGTTATGTGGGTGTTCCTAAATCCTGTGTGACAGCAAGGGGACTAAAGTATGGAGAGGAAACACATCTGAAAAGACTGGGGACAAGGTGCATGGGGTAGAAAAGGAGAGAGACAAGGGAGAAAAGGAGAGTGAATTGACATTTTGACTAGTAAAGTGTCAAAGGAACAGAACCGTCTCTTTGTAAGAAAGCACTTTAAAGAGAAATTATGTGAATAAACTTGCTTTCTGGCTAGAAGAACCCCTTCTGAGGAATAATATAACAATGCTGTGCATGCGTGCGTGTGCGTGTGTGCGTGCGTGCGCGCGCGCGTGCATGTGCACATGTGTGTGCGTGTGTGTGCGTGCGTGCGTGTGCACGCGTGCGTGTGCACGCGTGTGTGTGCGCGTGCGTGTGTGTGTGTGTCCAGACAGATATAAGGGTGGCCCTGCCTTGGGGCTGAGAGTTGGACAGTGGCCTCTGGCATCTCCTGCTGTGCCCCACCTCCGCAGACCCTCCCTCTCTGGTTGTGCAAATCCCTGGAATCCTCACCTCCAACCTGTCCTCACAGGGTTGCTGGGAAGAAGCGATAAAAATGGCCTCTGTGAACAAACCTTACATCACTCCTGCACATAGAAGAGGTTCAGTAAACACTAGTTCCATTTCCCCTCCCTTTATGGGGTCCATAAGGGACCAAGGCCCTAATCGTTCCCAGCACCCAGGAGCTATAGAAAACTGCTGCAATAGAAATTCTCTCTCTTCTCTCCTCCTTGGCCCAGCTCATTCTATTAACAATAGTTTGGTTTCCATCTTTAACCACATGACTTAGGTTTGTGAGTTTCTCTTCTTCCACCTCCAAAAAAGGTGAGATGTTTCTAGCTACTTCCCTATGGAGAAGTGGGCCCTGGCCTGAATCAGAAAACACCTGAGTTCTGGGCTTATCTTTTCTCCAGGTGGTTTCCCTTCTGGGCTTCAAGTTCCTCATCTGGGAAGGGTCCTCGATCACAGGGACAAGGGAGTTTGGCTGTTTCTTCCTGTTCAGGTCCAAGGGGTGATACGAAAACAACTATGGGGAACGTGACTAGGTGGGACAGGCCCACCACAGTGGCCACTTCTTGGGAATAGGCATCTGGGGATTCACAAGGGTGTGAGACAGGCCGTGCCCTAGGACTAAGAGATGAAAGGTATGCACTGAGTAAGTTAGCACCTCAAGACAGAGGGAGCGCCTGATGAGAGACGGGAGCAAAAGTGCCTTGGGAGAAAGGATGGTCAATGGGAGGCAGTCTGAGGAGGCTTCCTGAAGGGTCCCCCTTGGCCTGCAGAGACAGATACAACGGACTTTTATGACTCAGAAGTTAGTTTGTACAAGGGGGAACTGACAGAGGATGGGTATGCAGAAAACCCCAAGGTCACCCTCAACCCAGGGAGCTCAGGCTCCCACCACCTGTATGTAGTTCAGGAGCTGTCACGTCTGCACCCTAACCTGCCTTTCTCCTCCTTCCCCAACAACTCATCCCCTCGGTTCCCCTGTGGCAAATTCCCAGTGTCACTACCGTGGGCTCAGCCTCAGTGCCACTCTCTGTGGGAGGCCATGCCTGGCTCCTCACGCTGAATCAGGGGCTCTCTCCCCTGTAGACCCTGAGAGTGCAGGGGGCAGGAGGACACCCTTCTATCACCGACAGCCTCTGTCACACAGGTCTGTTACCACCTCATCACCTGCTAGTTTGCTATCCTCCACTGGCCTTTGCCTCTGAGACAAGGGTTGTGACTGATTGGTCTTGGTGCCCCCATCTCTTGGCCAGAGGCCAAGCCTCGGTGGATAGCTGAGAGGAAGCCCCACCCCCATAGGGGAGGGCAAGTTACCTTGTCCATCAGCCTTGTAGTCGTCAGGGAGCAGCTTGTCCTGCCGGTAGCCCAGCACGAAGGCCAGGAAGGAGAGAATGAGGGCATCTCCGATGCTGAGGATGGCCAGCATGAAGGCCCAGCGGATGGTGCAGTGGCCCAACTTGTATTTGCCCGCCTGCTCCCCACACATGCGCCGCACCTCACTTGAGTCCCAACCATCTGGGTAGACCAGGCAGCCAATCATCAGGCCTGTGGCTGAAGGGGCAAGAGAGGGCACAGATGTGTCAGGCTGGGGACACTCAGCCTGCTACCTCTCACCTGGCACTGCCGTCATCATACTACCTCCTTTCTCCTTGTGTTAACAGCCTTGAGAGGCAAAAGCAGCAGCTCCTGCGATCCTTCTTGTAAAACACAGGGGAACCCAGCCAGCAGAAGCAGAAAGCGGAGCTCCTCGGCCCGGGGAGGGTTCTCCCACCATGTCGGGGGTCCCACCCCGAGCCAGCTCCTCACTTTGGCTTTGACAAGGACTGCCTACTCTGGCTTCAAAGCTTTCCAAAATCTGGTCCCAGACCAGACAACTCATCATTCCTAAGCTGTACATTTGTTCATATATGTCAACATCTCTGAAATAGTGTAATAAGAAAGCTTTCAGCTTTCATTAGAAGTATTTTTCCTTTTTACAGTACTATAGAATAATGATGTGTCCTACAACTCAGGTATCTTAGATTCAGTGGATACAAGAAGTATTCTAGCCCCATGAACCTTTCATTCAAGCAATCAGGTCTCCTCACTCTTACCCAGTACAGCACACTACAGCAGCCACAGTTCCCCTAATTAAGAAGACCCTGCTCAAAATGCTGATTTCCAGGTCAGGCTTGGGCTCAGGAATCAGTGTTTTTATAGCACTCTTCCAAGGTGATGCTCTCAATCGGAAAAGCTGGGAAACACTAATGCAGGCTGCCTGGATTTCAAGCCCAGCTCTTTGCTAACTAGTTGTGTGACTCGGAACAAACAACTGAGGCTTTTTCTGGCCTCAGTTTCATCTGTAAAATGGGATTATAATAGTATCTACCTGCTTGGGTTGCAGTGAGGTTCCAATGAGTTAATACTGGAAAAGTGCTCACAACAGTGACTGAGCACTTCTGCAACCTTACGTGCCTACGCCTGGCACATACTTGGCACATTGTGTTACTTACTATTATCCCACCCTCTGCTTTTATTGGCTCTGTATCTACAGCTAAAAATTTCATTTTCCCCAATTTTCCCCCACTTCTCCCATGCCCTCCCATGCAATCATCCCACCTGAACTGCACAGACAGGTGATGTAATACTGGGATGCGACCGGGATAACCCCAAGTACAGCCACAGGAGGTACCTTCCCTTATCTGTGCCTCTTTCCCACCCCGGGTCCTGCTTCCACAGGCCAGAGGCTCTCTAGTCCCAAGGCTGTCCCTACCCAGGAGGCCCTCACAGAAGCACCTCACAGGACCCAAAGTCACCTACCGTGGGCTCAGCTTGTTCTTACAAGGAAGGTCAGCAGATCCAACAAATGCACAGTAAGGTGTAAAGATCAGGGTCCCACCTCCCCCATCTAAGTGTATTGACCCTCCTTAGATTTCTTTATAGAAAGAGGTCATTTATAGAATTTTTTTATAGATCACAAAATACTTCACATACCATTTTTTTCTTGATCCTGGTAAGAGTTCTGTGAACTAGGCCACATATTAATGTCCATTTTACAGATTAGAAAACTGAAGTCTCAGAGAAGCCGAGTGACTTGCCCACTCATCCAGCTATGGCAAACCCAAGACCTGAACTTGTAGCTCCTGACTTTCTTGACTTCCAAGTTTTTTCCCCCTACTCCCAGATTATGACATCTCTCCATGGAGCTGAATGTGTTTAGTGATGACATTTCAGACTTAGTGATAAACTGAGAAATATTTCAGGATGATACTTAAGGGTGGGGAAGGGGAACCCTCCCAGAGCTCTTTGGTAAAAACCTGTGGCCTTCCCCTCTTGGTATGAGACCAGACTTTTGTGGCTGGCAGGACCCCTAGGTTAATGGGGGAGGGAGAGGGAGGGACACACACACACACACACACACACACACACACACACACACACATGTGCTCAGTGCATAAGTAAATAGGTGAATGTGCAAAGGAGCTGCCCTTCTGGACTTCCCATTCTCCCCATCGCTCCTCCCCTCGGCCCCTGTCCCCTCCCATAGCATCTCCTTACGAGGGCTCCGAAAAAGAGCCCAGGGCCTCTGACTTGGAAACAAGTAGTTACCAAGGGCACCCCAGCCCTCTGAGAGCACTCCACACATCCACTTCTGGTCCGAGGCACCGTGGAGGTCACCCCCATTTGTGGTGTCTCAGGGCTGTCAGCGCAGTATTAGGCAAGTTTGCTTACCCTTTCTGACTTCCATTCTCTCATCAGTGAAATAGGGTTACTCACACCTGACTCTTAGCAAGGTTATGAGGATGAAGTGTGACCATGTATAGAAAATGCTTACGACAGTGTCTAACTAATGTTAGCTTTTGCTCTTATTATTGTCATTGAGGTCACATGGAAGCAACCTTGGTGGATGTAGCCATCAGTGGTGCTGTTCACAAATATCCCAGGTACATCATGAGATTATAAGTATGCTTCCTTGCCCCTGGAAGTTAGACAAGGCCATCTGATTTCCTTTGAGCAATAAAATGTGAGCAGGAGGGTGGTGTGCATTTCTTGGTCAGAGCATTTACCTGCTGCTGGGAGACTTTCTAGAGCTCCTTTTCCCTCTGTAGTGACAGATGATGCTCCATTGGCCTGGGTTCTGGAAGACAACCGTGTGAGCAGAACCCTCAACTGATCCTTAGTATGTACCATGAGCAAGAAATAAACCTTTATTTTAGCCACTAAGATTTGGGAATTGTTTGTTTCCGTGGTGTCACTTCAACCATCCTTACTGATAGTTGTGTTGTGTGTTTTTCATATTTGGTGAGCACCTGTCGTGTGTCAGGGACTATGCAGGGTGTTCTGCATGCAGTGTATCTCCCACCCTCGCAAGAACCCTGGGCTAGGGGTACTGCTGCTGCATTCTACAGATGAGGTCACCAAGACTCAGAGACAAGCAACTTGCCCTGCTTGTGCTTCTAGGAGCTGGGACCACACTCAGCTTACACCTGGGACCCAGAAGCTCCATTAATATTGTTCAGTTATAAGCCCCGCACTGCCTCTGCCATGAGTCCTCTGTCCTTTCTCCTTGCTCCCTTTCTTGGTTCCAGGCTTTTTGGCAAGGGCAAGGTCACTGGTTTAGGGCTTGTCAAATGGATGCCTCTGCCAGCTGCTGGCGGTGGGGCACACCCACTCCTTATCCTTCACGTAGGCTCATCTTCCTTTCCCCAGCACTAAAGGATAAAACATGACACCAGCTTTGCTCTCCCCCAACATAAATGTTTCATGAGATGGCACCTGGCCACCTCTGCTAACAGTGCCTCCAGTTCCATGACCCAGAAAGAGTTTGACTCGGATGGCCTGGCGACCCCTCCCCCACCCAGATCCTCGCAGCATTGCCTGTTCAGCAATGACACCTGTTGTGGGAGGCTGGGGGAATGGGCAATGCAGAGAATGAGAGAGGGATGATTATGTTTGCAGAATCCCATGACTCTGATATGCAGGACCAGCTGGCAAGCATGCCAGGGTCCATTCTGCTCCTCTCTGTCACAGAACTGCTAAATCATTCTCCCTTCTTTCTTTTCACTGCCCACCAAGACTTGCCTCACCCCTGCCCCAGCCTGTCCCCCATCATATAGTGAGACTACAAAGGAGAGGGAGATGGTAGGGGGGATTTAGAGGGAAGCTCTGGGCCAGATGAATGGCTCAGGTATAAATCTGGAATCAAAGGTCCTGTCCCTCACTACCTGTGTGCTCAAAGACAAGTTACCAACCAGGAGCCTTATCTGTAAAAGGAAGGGACACCCACCTCACTGCATCATGATGAGATTCCTCTAGATCAGCGGTTCTCAACCTGTGGGTCGCTACCCCTTTGGGGGTTGAACGACCCGTTCACAGGGGTCGCCTAAGACCATCAGAAAACACATATCAGATATTTACATTACAATTCATAACAGTAGCAAAATGACAGTTATGAAGTAGCAATGAAAATAATTTTATGGGGGTCACCACAACATGAGGAACTGTATTAAAGGGTCACAGCATTAGGAAGGTTGAGAACCACTGGTCTAGATGATATATATGAAGGTTTTCTATAAAACTTATACCTATGTAAATGTGTGGCTCAACAAAAATGTCTTTGAAATTCATGTAGTTTCTTGAGACTCACTACCTTAATTTTCCTTAGTTGACAGTTGATCTGCTCTAACTTGGCCAATTCTTATCATTAGATGTCTCACCTATAGTTGGAGGGCAGGGGGCCTATAGCTCTCTGGGGTCACCTTCAACTCTGACAGTTTTGAGTCTATATGTTTAGTAGTCCTGGATTCTGATCCTAGTTCATTCCCCCACATTAAGGATAACACTGCTTCTCATTCTAACCGGTGATGTCAAGATGGTTTCACTCTAGCCTGCAGTCCCGAGCATCTTTCCAGTATGGACAGTCTATGTGGAGTCCTTGGGGTGGGGAGGAACCAAAGGCTACAGGACAAAATCTTAGGCCATCTCTCCCTGGCTCTAGAGGAGTATAGGATCAGTTGGACCACTGAGAGAACTGCCTGAGCCAGGAGCAGGAAAAAGGGACAGGGAAGGTCTTGTCTCTGAGCACCACAGGTAACCACCTCCCAAGACCCAAGAGAGCACCCCCTCTGCATCACAAAATGTCACTCCCACTTGCTACCTCAAGTATGGAATCCTATGTTAGGGAACAAAGACACTCATGCCACAATGAAAGAGGGAACTTAAATGCAAGTTTCTGTGGGAGAGGTCACAAACAGCATAACACTCCAAATCAATGACCAACCTTAGAATCTTCCCTGAGAGCAGTTTGGGGCAGGAGGGAAGGAGTGAGGGCAGAGACCCAGAGACGCTTAGAGGAGAAAGAGCAGATATGCAGAAGTGGGAGATCCAGAATGTGTTTGACTGGCATCACTAATTTGGGTCCTATTCCCATGTGGCCAACAATGGAAGCCTTCTTCTTTCTCCCTCCTAGAGCAGCAACAACCTCTGGTGTAGGCCAGGAGTCAGGACACCTGAGCTCTTCTCCCAACTAGCTGTGTGCTCCTGAACAAGTCACTTGCCCTCTCTGGACTTTAGTTCCTCATCTACAAGATGAGACAGTTGAACAATTTGCTCTCTAAAGTCCTTTCCATCTCAGCCAATCTAAGATTCTCTACTCCACAGAAGCTTCTGCAGAGCATTGAGTGGGGCTGGGCTAAAGGTGGCCAGCTGAGTAGGAGACCCAGAGCCTCCACAGAGGATGAGATGGTGCAGGTGCACCTGCAGCCTGGTCGGTCCCTGCCTGCCCTCCCACGACCCTGCTCACCCGCAGCCAGCTGCATCCATGCACAGATCTTGTAGACTGTGGCCGTGTTGCAGACAAAAAACAGGCTGAAGCAGATGATAGAGCCAATGATGAGGAACATGCCCAAGGCCACAAAGAACATGGCGGTCTTGAAAGCTCTGGAGGGGATTGAGGAGAAGTCCAGTGGGCCACCCTTGCAGATGAGTTCCGAGGACAGCACGTTGCCCACACAGTAGGAGAAGAGGCCGAAGTAGCCTGCCTCGGGCGTGTTGACACTGTCACCAATCCAGTACGGCTGGATGAAGAGGGCCATGACCAGCACGGAGAAGCAGATGGTAAGCGTGCCCCACATTACACCAATTGCCCTCGCGTTCCTCACATAGTTGGTATGGTAGATCCTGGCTGCCTCCTGGGCGGGCAGCAGCTTCACCATGGTGAGGGCGCCGGGGCCCGGGCTGCGGGCCTATGGGCTGGAAGTCGGGTGGCTGTGCGGATCGAGGCCCAGAATCAGGTCACTCCTCAGCCAGGTTTGGGAAGGAGGCTGGCGTCAGGGCACCAGGTGAGGGTCCCCCCAAGGTAGAGGAAAGAGGATTAATAGGACAAGGAGGACGACCTTGGCTTCTTCAGGGTAAACTTATCTAGAAGCCTGTGTCCGCTGTAGCCGGGCGCAGTCTGGTCTCCTGCCTCCTCTCAAGACCGCCAGGGTCTCGGGCCTGCTGGCGACGCCCTGCCCCGCCTCCGTGTCCAGCTCAGAGCCCCAGACAGCTCCGCCCTCTCCGCCCGGCCCCTCCTCCCGCCCTCCGCGGAGAGCGCTGCTTCAGCACCGCGGCCAGCGCCCCGGGACACCCGGCCGAGAGGCGGGGCTGGGAGGCGCCCGGGGAGGGAAGGGGCCGCCCCGGCCCGGAGCGGCGGGGTAGCGGGGTAGCTTCCCGACACACCCGCTGCACAGGCCCGCCGCAGGGAACCCAGACCCCTCTCCACCTGAGTGAGGACAAGAATTGGGAGGGTGGAACTGCAGCTGTCACATTCCTCCTGCTCAATTCCTGCTACAAAACCGCTTTCTGGGCGCTATCGCCATCCTATCCCACCCCTCGTTGGCTCTGGAGGCCAGACCAGCCTTTTCTGACTGTATCTTCGGGTCACTGGCTTTTAGTCCCTGTCATTCAATCAACAGTTACGGAGATCCTGCTATGTGCTAAGCCCTAGCTATGTTCAAGGCTATCTTCCCTAAGCAAGAACCACAGAGATAAAATGGGCAGAGCCCCTGCCCTCAAAGACAGTGAGATATTTACTTATACATATATATGCATGCTATATATTTCTTAATATGTTATTTATAAATATATTGATATTGTTTCTAAATTATTTATAAATACATATATATATGCAGGCTGATAGCATGATAACAGAAGCAACTACAAAGTACACGTTCCTTAGGAGCCTTCTCAGACCTTAACATACTTGTATGCTTTTTGTTCAAAACAATGTCTTTTCTTCTCTTGTTTATGTTTTTGTTGTATATTTCTTTTTCCCCTCTTTTTCAAAAAATATATCTATTACGATTTTACAGGTAAATATATGGTATGTGTAGAGAACTAGGAAATTCAGGAATTTTACATAAGAGAATACAAATTACTTGTAAGCCCAAAATCAAGAGGTAAGGAGAGACAAGATGATCTTAAAAAGATGGACTTGGGCTTTAGACAGATCTGAATTTGAGTCAGCTACTTATTACCTAAGTGACCACTCATAGATTTGGTCTTCCTGGGCCTCCATCTTTTCATCCATAAAATGTAGATGATAATAGTATTTACTACATATGGGTCAGATAAAATTACATATGAAAGCTATTTAGCCTAGAGCCTCACATATAAAAGTGCTCAAAGAATGTTTCTTCTTCTTCTTCTTCTATTATTATTATTATTATTATTATTATTATTACTTCTGTTAACATTTTGGTGTAGTTCCCTCCTTCTGCACATACTGTTTTACACAGTTGGATGATAATGTATATATAATTTAGTATCCAATTTTTTTTCAAAAACTGTTTTAATGCTTGTATAATAATTGTTGAATCATTTCCCCTTTTGGGAGTGTTTTGACAGTTTCCGGTTTCTCACTAATAAAAAGAACCCTGCCTTGAACCTATTTGTGCCATTACCTATATTTCTCTTTTTCTTAAATCTCTGGTTTTGTGACCAGTCTTCACCATCAGACCAGAAGTTCTTCAAGTGCACAGTCTGTGTCTCCACCATCAGACACGGAGCTTCCCTGGAGCAAGGGCTGTCTCCTTCTATTTGAAAAAGGCCTTAGGCTGAGGCCATGCTCTTAGGGGCTTGTGGACACCCTTTGTTTGGCCTGCTCAGCATAGTTTCCCTGGCCTCTGAGAGTAGCCTCTCCTGCTTCCTGAGGTTCTGGTGAGACAGCCAATCACAAGGCATGCAAGCCCTAAAGACAGGGCTGGGAAATCTGAATTGGTGGTGGATTGACATGAGGAAAAATAGCTGTTGCACAGTCAGGTCATGGCACATCCTCAAGAAGCAATCCATGGGCTCCTGCTACTGGGAGCTTTAGACCTAAGATAGTCGCCCTCTTCCTTCTTCAGTTCTGTGACCCACCCAGCATCCTTCCATTTCTTTCCCTTTTGCTTTCATTAGCCAGGGCATATTTTGCCCAAAGAGCCCTAACTGATCCAGATATTGGCATCAGAAAAGGAGTTTCAGGCCCAGGCTTCAGGCAAAAGGTTCTGAGATTGCTATTAATATTCAGAATTAGGAAAACAGCAGTCCATGGTACACAGAGGAAAAACAGCTAATCAAGTTATCAGCTGCACATACCAGGGATCATGTGCCCTCTGAGGGTCACATTCTGAGGAACTGGGTGGACTTGGACAAAGACAGACTTAGAGGCAACAAAGAAACCAGAAACACAGAATGGATGGCTGCTTATAATGGCAATGAGTAACGTCAAGCAAGACATGCTCAAATCCAGATTATTGAGTCAAGGAATAGAATGAATTTCAAAACCTTTGTGAGATGGTTCAAAGTATCTGTTAAGGGTGGTTGCTCTAGGGCCTAAAGCCATTAAAATAAGGTTCAGAAAGTGTGAGAGTACTGCACTGCAAGGCCTCGAACCCATCCCATTTCCTGAATGTTAGACAAGCTCACCTCAGGAACTGGTGGAATCCTCCTCACCTTGGCCCCTTAACCCTTGACCTAAAGGTTAATACACCAGGAATGGCTAAGCCAAAGCTCTGGTGCTCCCTCTCACTCTCTAAATAATAAATCAAAAACAGCATTATGTCTCCAGGGGAGCTACAGAAATTAGTCATTATTAATGTCTAGAAAGAGGCAGGAGTGGTAACTCCTATCCTGTCTGTAGTGGACATTTGTCACATTGTTTGGCTGACCAGTATCCTAACTTCCTTTCTATGTGGGGGTGATACCCTGCTGTGTGAGTCCTGGGGGGAGGATGGGCCTCTTCTTTCCCCATGGAAGCCCCTTCCTCTGCCTGTTCTAGAGGGAGTTCTGATGATGTGCTGGCGCCAGTTAGCAGTGGACTTCTGTATAGGCTGACCAGATGTATCATTTTAAAGGGGACAGAAAACAACGGTACTGTCCCCTTTTAAATGGTACATAGGGTCAGCCTGCTGACACCTTGAATTTAGCCCAGTGAGACTAGGCTGACCATATGAACCATTAGAAATGAGACAGTGCTGCTGTTTTATGTCTCTTTTAAAACAACCCATTTGGTCAGCCTACTTCTGTGCCATGACACCCCCACTCAGGATGGCCCTGAGGACAGTGGGAAAGGGAAATCTTCATGGGAGGTAGAACTTTAAGTGCTATAACAATCCCCAAAATATCCACATTCCAATCCTCAGAACCTGGAAATATTACCTTATTTAGAAAAGGGTTCTTTGCAGATACAATTAAATTAAAAATTTTGAGTTAAGGAGATCCTACTGGATTATCTGTGTGGATCCTAAATCCAATAACAGGTGTCCTTCTAAGAGACACCAAGAGGAAAAGACAGACAAGGAACAAAAAGTGCTGTGACCGCAGCATGATGTGGAATGACGTGACCATAGCCCAGGAAGCTGGTGACCACCAGAAGCTAGAAGAGGCATGGCACAGATTCTCCCCCAGAGCCTCTGTTGGGAATGCAGCCCTGCCCTCATCTTGACTCTAACTTTTGGCCTCCAGAATTGCAAAAGAACCAAATTCTGTTGTTTTAAGCCGCCAAGTTTGTGGTCATTTGTGAGCCTCAAGAAAGATACCACCTCTTCTGTGAGGAGCGAGGGCCTGAGGTACAGATGAACACTACTCTGTGGGCAGCAGATAAGGGACCAGCAAGATGATCATCATCTTGGACAGAGTAAGATGGCAGGGTTAAGTATGTGTTTGGGGAAAGGGTGGATAGATGGAGCCCTCGGAATAGGAGCAAAACCAGATCGTATTTGAGTCCTATGAGAACGTTCTCCAGAGGACTGCCACTGCAACGGCTTTGACCCTCAGGTGGACAGGACAACTCACTCTATGCATGCTAGCCAGCCTGCCCTGCCACTGCCCCACCACTGCCCCACCACACGCTGGTTCAATGATTCTTAACAAGTTGCCACCGTGAGACAGATGGAGGTGGTAGACGGATCTTCCAGCAAGGTGGTCACAGCCAGCCGCTACAAGCTCCCATCAACCTCAACAAACTTGGAGCCCCCTGGTATGGCATGTGTAACTCTCAAAACTCATTAATAAGGAAACAACCCAATTAAAGACTGGCTGGCAAAAGATTCGAAGATACATTTCATCAAAGAAGATATATAGATGGCAACGAAGCACATAAAAAATGCTCAACATCATTAGTGAGTAGGGAAATGCAAATTAAACCACAATGACATACAATGACACACCTGTTAGAAAGGCTAAATAAAAAACAAAAACAAGTGACAATGCCAAGTTCTGGTGAGGATATGGAGCGGCTGGAAACTTTACGTTGCTGGTGGGAATGCACACTGGTTCAGCCACTTTGGAAGTCAGTTTGACACCTCTTAGAAATTGAAACAAGTTTGACAGCTCTTAGAAATTTGCCATGAGACTCAGCCATCTCACTCCTCTGCCCAGTGCAGGTCACGGGGAGGGGCTTGGAGAACACAAGCCACGTCAACCCGAGTCTCTTTTCTGGGGAATTTGAATCTTGAGTGGATATCCTGTCGGCTCTCTGCTCTGACTCCAGAGTTGTGGCACATCTGACCTTGACCCAGAGCTGTGAGCTCCTTCCCAGAACTGAGATGTCCGTGTCTGTAGCTTAAGCAAAGGGGAGGTATTGTAAGAATACAGGGGAGTTTCAGGCCTCACGGGGCAGGAATTCAGCCCCACTGGAGGTGTGTAGTGTGTGTGTGTGTGTGTGTGTGTGTGTGTGTGTGTGTGTGTGTGAGAGAGAGAGAGAGAGAGAACAATACATAGAAATCCCTCAGGAAGTTAGCACGGCTGCCCCCACTTCTTCCTGAATGGCTAATCCATTCTTCCTGCCCTCTTCGTCAACACACCAGAAAAGTAACTTCCTGGGCTTCCCTAGTTCCATGTTTCAGATCAGCTTGAAGGTGAGTGTTGGGCACAAGTCTACATCCCAGGAGAGGGGCTTGGGTGTCCATCTCTTACCCAGTCTGTTGTGGTGGGGAACAAAGATGGGCTCACTTACTAGCATGGCTGCCAGAGGCCCACCCTCAGGTGTCTGGGACAGATTCTGGAGCATGTAGACTGGGAGACACCCAAGAGGAGTTGGCCACCTTCCTAGGTCTATAGCCACTGTGTCCCAACCCCTCTCAGCAAGAGACATGATATCCCTCAACCCCCATCATCCCAGGTGGTAAAACTTAACCAGGGAGAATTTTGCTCCATTTTTTAAATTGTTTTTTAATCAAGCTACAATATCTATTAATATATTAAATATAGTAAAATACTCAAATCTTAAGTGCACTGCTAGGTGGGTTTTTCTATATGTGCTATTGACACCCCAGATCAAGATTTAGAACAATTTCAGCACTCCAGAGGCTCCCACCGGGCCCCTCCCATTCAATATCCCTCCAGGGGGAACCCTGCAGGCTTATCACCACAGGTTGGTTTTGCCTCTTGTTGAACTTCATTTAAATGGCAACACAGTCTGTATTCTTTTGTCTCTGGCTTTCCTCACTCAACCTTATGCCTGTGAGCATAGCCCAGATAACCGCATGTGGAAACCAGAATTCATTTCTTTTTTGAGAGGGAAAACTCCAAGCAAAATGCTCTTTAGCTTGGGGAAGGGATGGTTAAATCTTAAGAGGTTTTGGTCGAAGAACTTAATTCTCGCTTACCTTTGGGAAACACAAACATTGCCAAAGTTCTCTTTGCTATACTCTTCATATGTAATGGGGGGGGGGGGGGAACAACAACAACAGCAACAACAACAAAAACCACCTCCATTCTTTCTCCTTTAGAAAGTTCGCAGTGATCAGCTGGATTTTCACAGCTGCAAGCACAGGGAGAAATTGCTCTTCTGCTCCCTCCCCAGCCGCCTAGTCTTGTGAGAAGGGAACGGTAATTACCTTCCCTGTGGCTCAGCACACAGGGGTATTGGGGTGACCCGGGGTGGGGAAAGCAGGAGAGGCCAGAATGAGCTCGTGGGAAAAGTGGTTTTAAATACTGAGTTTTATAAAAATAAGAGAGGACAGTGTTCCTTTCATCAGTGGTATTTCTGCGTCTCTGGATTTGGGTGGGTTTCCCTCATTTTGAGGGCCTCCTGGCTAGTTCGTCCAGTTACTCTCTTATATTCCTCCCTCCAGTGGTGTAAGAGGGAAGGGAAGGAGGTGGTATTACTCAGCCTGAGCACCTACTACGTGCAGGCACTTCCACAGGGGTTCCACATTCATTGTCTTATTCAATCTTGACCTATTGAAGGGGCCCTCATCCTCCTTGGAATAGATGAAGAAACTGAGGTTCAGGGAGCTTACAAATTTAATAATTTGTCCAAGGTCATGTAGCTAATTAGAGCTGAGTTTTAAAGCCAAGTCTGTCTGGATCCAAGCTGTGCTCGAAGCACCCCAATCTGGGGTCTCCACAGTGGCGCTGTCTTGCACCCCCGGGACTGGGGATGGGATCCCTAGCTGCAAGAGCAGTCCTTCTGGGAAAGCTGCTCTGGCCCCACACCTGAGCACACTCAGGCAGCTGCGCCCTTCCCAGCCTCCATCCCCTGGGTCATCTGAGGCTCACAGACCTCCTCCCACTCACACATGGCCTTGGGTAGGCGACAGGGTGAGTGGAAGCCTTAACTAAAGGGGTGAGTCTTAAGTGCTGGAACTGCAGATATTAAGTGACGTGGAAAGGAAACTGGAGAGAATCGTTTGAGAAGACCTTCCAAAGGGTCCCTGAAATTACTCCTGGAGGCAGCTCTCCCTGGTGTGAGGGCGGAAGGAGGTATAGCCAGAGCGAGGACGCACACCCCTGGCTAGGCGAGTGCAGAGCTGGTCAGCCCCAGGGACTCAGGCCTGCCCTAAATTCCCCAAGTGGGCCTGGGAAGGCTGAGTAGGGAAGCCGGGACCCCTCCTCACGTGAGCCCGACACTGCCAGATACCTGAGTTTGGGTAGGGCCAAAAGCAGGGCTGGACCGGGGATGAGGCAAGAGAAATGCCTAGGATAAAAATTTAAGGAGGGGCTTCTACCTTAGGTGCCTCTCCTTCCTCGCACTAGGCCCAGCCCTGCCAAGGAGCTTAGCAGACTAAAAGTGAGTAACAGCAACAATAGTAACTAAAACTTACTGCTTACATGTGTCAAGGCCTGCTCTAAGCTCTATCTATCTATCTATCTATCTATCTATAACATACAAGAGCTGTTCAGAAAAATATCCAGCCATAAATGCCTCTATCTTTCCTATTACATTGCTGATACTTTCCGGGCAGCCCTCATATATTAGTTCACTTAACCCTTACAACTCTTGAAACTACCCTCATTCGACAGATAAGGAGACTGAGGCTCACAACAGGTAACTTGCCCAGCTGATAACTTGTACAGTTAAAAGTGTTCCAAAGTCTACACTCTTAACCACGATGCAATAACACCTCCCACCACCCCCCCACACACAAAGTACCAGGTGTCCGGCGGCCACCACCCACTTACCTTATCAGGATGCCCCCCCCACCGTCCCCTCGCAGCAGCTCGGTCACAGCTGGGCCTCTGCTCACGGCAGGCCCTGCGAGATAGGAAAGGTGGCCCAGATGTGGACAAGGCCCCTTTTATAACCCCAACCATCCCAGCTGGCTCTGTCTTCTGCCACCTGACCTGTCAACTGCTACCTACACCAGCTGTGCCCATTCATCATGCAGAAGATCCTTGTCCTTCTGCTGGTCACCCTGGCAGTGGCCTATGCGGTTCCTGATCCCCGGGGAATCTTGATCCAACTGGTAAGAGGGTCCTCAGGGGAGGAGTCATCCAAACACCCAGGTGGGAATCTTTTAAGCTTTGTTCTTGACCTCTGATGTCCCCACCAGGGGCTGCAAGTTGAGGCTTCTCTTCCTTTCCTGCCCTTCCTCGGGGCCGATCCGCATAGCCTACTCAGGGCTGCGGTCCAGCCTGCCTGAGGGAGCTTTCAAAAAGCCAGAGCCCTGAAGGGCCGTCCTGCAAACTCTAGTTCTAAAGGCCCAGTGGTTTACAAAGCTCCCCCAGGGATGCTGCTTCTGACCTAGAGCACACACGTCCTGTGGGCCCACACAGCTCTAAACGCCTAAGAAATATTTATTCATTTAGTCCTCGTACTAACCACATGAGACAGGGATTATCAGCATCAGGCCCTTTTTAGATGGAAAGTTCACGTAGAGGAAGGTTAAGCAACCTTCTCGAGATCACACAGCTGGAAGTGGTGAGCAAGGATGGAGCCCAGGCAGGTGGCTCCAGTCATACTGTCCCCACTGTCCCCCGCCCACACACACACACACACACAGTGCCTCCCCACTGAGAACAGAACTGAGAAAGCCCTTCGGGACTATCCACCCATCCAGAGGTTCTTAACTCAGGACCACGATGGGCTTGAGGGGTCTGGAGACCCTGAGATTATGTGTAACAGTCTGTAGTGGGAGTTTTCCAGGGAGATGGTCCTTTCTTCATTTTCACAGGCTCTTCAAAGGGGTGTGGGACCCAGAGAGGTTCAGAGACACTGTTTGGGGGCCACGGTGCACATTCCATGGGAACAGTGAGGAAAGGATGGGGTCGTGGCTTCCCCCGGGTCACCCAGGGCTTTGGTAGTGTGACAGGTGCTAGAGCCCAGGCGCCCTGCCCCCAGCCCAGGTTGCTTTTCTGGCCCCACACCGCACGGTCCTCACACACACGCCCAGCAGGGGAGGCGCTGGCAATGGCAGTGGGTAGGAGTGGAGGTCTGGGTGGAGGAGGGCCCCGGGGAGCGGCCCTTGGTGACAGGCTGCTCCACGCAGGAAGATGGCGAGCTCTGCCTGAACAGCATCCAGTGCAAGAGCCGGTGCTGCCACCGTTCCAGCGGGCTGAGCCTGGCCCGCTGCAAACCCAAGGCCAGCGAGAACAGCGAGTGCTCCGCCAAGGTGAGTGCCGGAGGGCTAGGTGTGGTGCGGCGGGGGTGGAGAGAGGGGCGGTCGGGGCCAGGAGGGCCCTGGAGGCTTGAGGACGGGATCAGCGAGGAGTGTCAGTGTGGACCTCCAAGTCAGCAGGCTTCAAAGCATTTTCGCATCCCATGGTCTCTCTTGACCCTCACAACTGACCAGTGAGATGGGTGGGGGCAGGAATTTGGTGTCCCCATTCCATGGATGGGTACACAGAGGCTCCCTAGAGAAGAGAAAATGAGCCAGAATGGGAAGCGGAACCTGGGTCCTCCCGGCCCACAGGGCCCCGGGGAAGGCGGTCAGGAGAACTACCGTCTGCAAAGACACTGGCCTGCTGCTGGTTCTTGGGGTCAGGTAGGTGGCAACTGATGCCCAAAGTAGACCCCCACAGCGTGTGACTCCCCTGCCTCCATGTCTCTGCAGACGCTCTATGGGGTTTACTACAAGTGTCCTTGTGAGCGGGGCCTGACCTGTGACGTGGACAAGTCCATCGTGGGCTCCATCACCAACACCAACTTTGGCTTCTGCAAAGATGCTTCACGCTCCCAGGTCCAAGAATGAAACCACCCACCCAGCCCTGCCCCCGCCCACCACACAGAAGGATGCCCCTCCTCCGCCACCTCGCCCTGGCTGGCCACCCCCTTGACTAGCACCTCTCTTTTCTAATTGGGTTCTTAGCCATTAAAGCCCCTCCTGCAAACCTTCCCCAGGCTCCTGGATGTTTTTGCTGAGTCAGCACCTTCTTTTGTGTTCTATCAAGCCTTTGCTCCATCAGGATAGGCACCAAAGAGGAAGAGGGGGATGGGTCTGGTGCTGGGCAGGTAGAGGCCGGACAGACCCGAGACAGGTTGTGAAGCAGACCCCGTCAGACTGGGAACCTCTCCATTTCTGGGGAGCAATCACCTCTTCCTGGGATGCCCTCCTTTCCCCTCATGTTCTCAGACAGACGGGCAACAGTGTGCACACATACAACCCCTCTGGTGAGGAGTTAAAATGACCCATATTTTTGCCCTGTCCCCTGTCCTGGGCTCCCACTACTTTTCTGGGCCCATCTCTTAGATGTGACAACTAGCAGACACACCACTAACATTGCTGTGGGCTTACTGGGATCACAGATCCTCACAAGGATCCTGAAAGAGAGAATTCATCTCCACCTTATAGATAAAAGAAACTAAGTTTCAGAGAGGTTAAGTATCCTGCCCAATCACACATAATTAGAAAATATTGGCACTAAATCCACCTATCACCATCCCCAACCCTTTCTATGATTCCCTGTTCTTCCCCAATTATTCATGAACAAGACAATTGGGTAGAACTGCAGGGAATTTAGTTTGGGCTTAATATAAAAAGTTTGGAGTTCCCTGATGGTGTAGTGGCTTAAGGCTTCGGCGCTGGCGCTGTCAGCGCTGCGGCCTGGGTTTGATTCCCAGCCAGGGAGCTACCCACATACCAAAAAGCAAATAAATAAATAAATAAATAAATAAATAAATAAATAAATAATAAAAGTGCTGTGGATGTGTCGGTTCCAGCGCCGTCATTTCCAAAAAGTGGTGGGATAACTTAAAAAAAAAAATTATATATATATATATATATATATACACACACACATATATATACATATATATACACATATATATGTGTATATATGTATATATATGTGTATATATATATATACACACACATATATATACATATATATGTATATATATATGTGTGTATATATATATGTATGTATAAAGTTCACGCTCCCTGGATGTATCAAACCCAGGTTGCCTTAGGCAGTTCCCATCTGTGAGATGAGCAAGTGGAGGTTCCCAGACCCCTCGGTGGGCATGCTGGTGAGATTTATGCAAAGAATGTGGGAGAGGGAACTAAATGAACTGAGATGCTCTCCCAGCCCCAAGTTTCTGTAGTTCAAGGATCAATGAATCTTTGAATAACCATTAGGTTTATGAGTTAGGACTGGATTTAGCTGTAACAGAAAACTCAAGCAAATATGGCTTGCACAAATAGCGGTGTATATTTCTCATGAATCACCAAGTCTAGGGATAGGCAGTGCTGGCATTTGTTTAGGTGCTGGCTGATCTGCAGTTCTCTTCACCTTCTCACAGTTGGCAAATGCCTTCGTGGCAGCTCCTGTCCTCTCACCATATTCTAAGTTAGGACGCATGGAGTGGAGGGAGGGTGGGATCGGGGTGATGGCAGAGTGTTTCTTGTAGCATACCTTCTTTTCTTGCCCAAAGCCTCCAGACGGACTTCTCCATATCTTCATGACTATAGCTCAATCACCTGACCACCTCTAGCGCAAGGGAGGCTGGGAAAGCAAATATTGGGCCATCACTGGCTTAGACTAATTATGACCACTCTCCTTGTACTGGACACAGGCTACCTGAACAATATTGGGGTTCCTGAGCTGGAATGTAACCTACCACCTCCAACAAATACACACATAGATACTCACACACATCAAGGACCCCTAATGCTGGGGCTTATGACATTATATTATCTATCACTGCCATCCATCACCTCTCTGACAGACAATTTCAATAGTCATTCAACGAGCAAATGCTGAGTGAGCATCTGCTGTGTCCAGGCACTGGGGATACAGCTGGGATCAAAACAAACAGAAACGACTGCCCTCCTGGAGCTGACATTCCAAAGTTAAATAAAACTTTCTGCCGTGACAAAAATGTGTTTTTTCTGCAGGATCATTAGCCACATATGTTGTCATTGCCAAGGTTTCCAGGCAGGGCAGGTTCCGGCGGTGGTACACCCAGTTGAAAAAACACACACGGAGCCGACATAGGGGACCATAAACAAGCCAGCAGGCAAGTCACTTTAATGTGCACGTGGGACTATATATACGTATTCAAACAAAAGTGCCATCTTGGCGCATCTGCCCAGTAGCAGTCAGTTGGGTTTTCAGGGTTACATAAGGCAGCACATGCGCAGTAACTGTCAGCCCCAGGAATTCCTCAGCCCCAGACATGGACTGATTGTACCAAGGTCAAGTCTGGGCAGCGGGCCTGGCTTTAACCCTCTACAGTGGGCCTGGCTGTAATTCTTTACAGCGGGCTTGGCTTTAACCCTTTGGGGACTGACATATGTCTACTGAAATGTGGCTAGTGTGACTGAAGAGCTGAATTTTTAATTTGGTTTAATTTCATTAATTTTCATTCAAGAAACTGCCTGTGACTCATGACTGCACTACTGAACAAGTGCATCTCGAGGGAAGAAGACATCATAAGTCCCTAAGTGAAATGGATAGGGTGTCACAGACAAAATGTGAAGCAAAAGAAGCCAGATAAAATAAAAACAGAAGACCCCACACTGCTTGATCTCATTATGTGTTCAAAAAAACAGGCAACACCAACCTCCACCGATAGGGGTCAGGAGAGCGTCGGTACCCGTGGTGCCACCGATGGGCGGCAAGCCGAGGGCGCCTCCCAGGTGCTGGAAGTGCTCCCTAAAGTGGTCTGTGTGCTGGTTAGGAGGGTGTTTGTGTAGATACAAAATCCATTGATTTTAGTGTAAATCAAGCTTTGGGCATTGTACTGTATTAAGTAACAATTGTGATTTATGTTATGTATGTACAGTCATACCTGTTACATACGATTAAGTGCTGTTGAGAAAACAAAGCAGGAGAGGAGAGCTGGGTTGGCACTGGCCTCCTCCTGGTCTCCCTGATTCCACTCTTGCCCGTAACCTACCCCAGCCCCCCACCTGTGCTCCGATACTCACCTTCTTCTTCCCCTGCCCCTAATTCTCCCCCTGTCCCATCAGTTCTTCCCAGAACAGCTAGCAGAATCTTTTGGAAAGGGTAAATCTCATCACATCATTCCCCTACTTCAAAATCTACAAGGACTTCCCAGGGCATTTGGATATGGAAACTCTGGGACCTTGCAGGGTTCACTCATTCCAGGGCTGGCTGCCTATCACTAGATTTCTTACTGTCCACCTCCCCTATCCACACCCCCTGCAGCCACCACTGGGGCTCAGAGTGCACCCAGTAGGCCTGGCCCCAGGCCATTTGTCCTACTGGTCCCTCCACTCAGAACACCCTGTCCTGTGAATTCTGCTTGGCTGCCTCCCTCTCCTGGCCTCAGGCCGAGGCCTTCCTCAATACCAAGCAAGAGCGATCCCCATCTCCTGGTTCACAACATTGTGACTCTCTGAAATTAGCTCCTTTATTTACCTTTTATTAAAAGAAAAAGAATTGTCTCCTCCTGCTAGAACCTCTGATCCAGGAAGGCAGGGATCTTTCACTATCTTCACTGCTGTATTTCTTAGCCCCTAAGATTAAAGTCCTCACACTAGTAGGTGCTAAATGCCAAACAGCTGAATAAGTGAAGACACTGTGATACTCTGTCCTTGAGCTCTCTCACCTCATCTCCTATTAGTTCCACTCTCTCTCACTCGCTTTGAAACTTGGAATCTGCCAGGCAAGGTCCCAGCTCTAGACCCTTTGCCCTGGCTGTCCCTCCACCTGGGACACTTTCGCCCAAAATCTGCCTGCCCGGCTCTTCTTAGCAAAGACCTCACTCCCTTTAGATCTTCGTTTAAATTTCATTCTCTCAGCACACTGTTTAAAACTGCAACTTCTCCTCATTATCACCACTCCTGAAGCCCCCCTTCCTTACTTCCTCTGTCCGCACGTGTTTATCACCTGGGATATATTACTATTTTAGTTATTTGCCTCCTACAGGAGAATGTCAGCTCTACGAGGGCAAGGATTTTTGTGTTCTCCCTCACAGCACCTAGAAAAATAATTTACATATAATAGGTGCTCAAAGAATGAATGAATGAATGAATGAATGACTATCTTTCTCACCAGATGTGAGCCTGGGGTTGAGGGTGTGCAGTGTCAGAGTCACCTCTGTGATGGTCTGTCCGGCCCAGCTCCCATGACTACGGTGAGTTTCCTTTTCATCCCGGACATCTTCCTCCCAACACACTCTGCTGCCCCGACTTCCGGCTTTCACCCACATCAGCCTCTGTGCCCCCCCACTCTCTTCAAACGTACAGGTCTTAGGGTGGTGGCAGAAGAGGTGACTGTATGCTCTAAGTTCCTTATCAATATTTTGGATTTTGTGCCTGGAAAAATGAGCCCCTGGTGAGGAGGAAGAAGACAGAGAGGAGGGGGACCAGGAACAGCAGTCCCTGAATCACGGCCCAAAGGTGGTGGTGGCATTTGGAAGGTCCAGCTAAGTACCCCACCTCTGCCATGTGACTACAATGTGACGAAGACCTGGGAGGTAGGTGATGAGGTAATGTGACAGCAGAGGCTGGCAGTGCTATGCTGGCCCCAGACCAAAGACACAGAGGAGCAGCAGTGGGGGTAAATTAGAAGCTCCCCATGAACCACTCTGCACCCTGGATCGTTTGCTGTGATCACTGTGCTGCCCCCAGAATAGTAGTCTGTGTGCTTGGGCTCTGGCAAGATCTGGGTTCAATCCCGGCTCTGCTGCTTAATGGCTGTGTGATCTTGGGCTGACTTCACAACTTCTCTGAGCCTTGGTACAATATAATAATATATGTACAATATAATAATAGTACATCAGGAATGATGCAATGCTTAAGTTAAATAGCAGATATTGTGCTTCACATAGAGCAGGCACCCAATAAACAGAAGCTGTTGTCTTTAGAATTAGAAGATCTCAGAGTGAGAGGGATTTCAAAAGATCCTGTCCAATCTAATTGCATATTATTGTTAATAAACAGTATTATGAATATTTTATCTCTCAGATGAGGTGGCTAAGGCTCAAAGAGATTGCCAAACTCCTCCCAAATCACTAAGTTATCAGGTGACAGGTCAAACTCTAATTTTCATCTTTGTACTCCCTTCCCCCAGAGGCCTTCCATTAGTTTCAGGAACTCTGGTTCTTGCAAAAATCTGGTATGCCCGGGTGCACTTCTGTGGGCCTTTTTGGTAAGTACAAGCCCAGGACCCACAGACCACAAATGGGTTGTGGAGTCAGAGTCTTAGGAGTGGGGATGAGTGGTAATGCCAAGGGCAGAGCAACAAGAGGTGATTTTACACACATTTGTCAGGGCAGGACGCCAGGTACTGCTGTGGGGACAAACTCCTCGGGAGTCGCAGAAGCTTCACACAACCAAGGTGGATTTCTTGCTCACGCAGACTCTGCTGGGGGTCAGGGGACTCTGCAGGGCAGCCACCATCCATGTGGTGACTTAGTGATCCAGGAGTCTCCTATCCCGTACCACCCGGCACGGCAAGGACAGAAGGTTGTAGAAGTCACAGGCTTTCTGGATGCCACACTGAAGGGGAAATCAACCCCCACCCAAAATTGGCTTGTATGTTGGGCTAATGATGCCAAGACGATCAGAAAAGGTTTATTATTCGAATAATGGAATATTCTAGGGACAGCAGGGCAGGTGCAAAGAGGTGGAGGTGGCATGAACAAAGGGGAGGGTGGCCTTAACTCTTACTGTGGCTGGGAGGTGGGGCCAGGATGGGGTTCCCACGGCAGGCTGGGGTTTGTGCGGTTTGCACTTCCCACCAGCGCCAAGGGAGGGAGTGCGTGCTCTTCTCATTGACCTGCTGATGTGCCGGGCAAAAGGGGAGGGGTGGGAGCAAAAGGGGAGCGGTGGGGGCTTGAAAGCTGTCATCAGCCAATCATCAAACATGGAATCTTCCTTTATATATCACACTTGCGTTTCTCTGCTTTGGCCCAGAGGTTACACCTGTCACTTCACTGGCCAGAACTATTCACACAACCCAAGCGACCTGCGGGAAGGCCTTCTTACTGGTGCTGAGGAAAAGACAA
>PVJL010013953.1:0-29993 GCA_004026885.1 Lyroderma lyra | reverse complement strand
TACCATTTGACCCAGCAATCCCCCTTCTGGGGATCTACCCAAAGAACTTGAAAACCTTTGTCCGCAAAGACTTATGTACCCCAATGTTCATTGCAGCACTGTTCACAGTGGCCAAAACATGGAAACAACCAAAGGTCCCTGCGACAGATGACTGGATAAAGAAGCTGTGGTACATATACACAATGGAATATTCCTCAGCTGTAAGAAAAGATGAAATATTGCCATTTGCAACAAAATGGATGAACCTGGAGATCATCATGCTAAGTGAAATAAGCCAGACAGAAAAAAGAAAGAACTGCATGATTTCACTCTTATGCAGAATATAAAACTGAAAGCAAAGAAAAAAGGAAATGAACAAACAAATAACCCATGGACACAATCGATAGTTTAATGTTTATTTGGGGACGAGTGGGTTAGGGAGGGGAGAAAGGGGAGGGGGTGGGAGAGGAGGGGGGGAGGCTAAATATAAGGTGATGGAAAGAGAAGTCACATTAGGTGGTGAACTGATTATACATCAAGTTGACAATGCACTGTAGAATTGTATGCCTGAAACCTATGTAATCCTTGCTAACAGATGTCACCCCAATAAGTCTAACAATAAAAATGAATTAAAAAAAAAAAAAGTCAGTCAGCCAGTGATTAAATCAGCTGAGATCTGAATCTACATATTTTTTTATTCCAAAGCCTACACTCTATTTTATAGTACTCACTGTATAATCAATTCTTTGTTCTCCTTAGGAACATTTCCATAGGCTACCTAGAAGTCCAGGCTCAAAAAGTTCTTTGTATCATGGAAAGAAAAGTCTGTGTATATATTACATGTAGTATAATTTATATATATGTAACATGTATTATATTTTAATATACTTTTCAATTACAGAACAAAGAAGGCTTTAATAAAGTATAAGTTGTAGATACTCTATAAATTATCCTTTATCATTCATTGCAAGATCAGCTAAGGAAAATCTTAAGGTAGGTGGTCCAGCATGTCTTTAAGAATTAAAGACATCTGAACTGAGGGCAACATATTTGAACAGCTGCCTGTTTAGAAAGGGAACATAATTCTTAGAAAATTGCCACAGGACTTAAAATTGCTGCATCCTGGATCATGCTTTTCCTTTCTTCTCCTAACCTGTTTCTTCACCCAGCTATCTTCTCATGTTTTTCAGTCTCAGCGCAAATGGTACTTCCTTTCAGAAGCCTTCTCTGACTCCCCCGTCATATGAGTGAGAAGCAGTCCCCAGAGAGTGTTAAACACTCAATGTCTCTGTTGCTCTTAATTATTCTTTGAGAACTCTTCCCTAAACCGCCCTGTTGAATGCCCAGTTTAAAAAAAGACACAAGTCACTTTATCAGTGGGTTTTAGCAAATTGCTCATAAAACGACCCAACAAAATTATATTATCTATAGTTACCCAGCACTTTGGGAATACTGAAGTGCCCTCTTCATCATCTCTTCGTCGAACTGGATGGTCTTTCCATGTTCTATGGTGATAGCAGCAGTCTTAAAAGGGAACATGTTGGGATTTGGTGATCCAGCAGCCAAGGAGATGACCGATTTCGGTGCCCTGCTCAGTGTCTCAGCTACAATAAATATGGAAGACAAGGAATACTTCCATTGAATACTTTTCTAAACAGAGATAGTTCAATTTGTTGTATTATAGTCTATAAAACTGTGAAGTTTAACAATATCAACTGAGAGGATGCTAATCTAAAATAAACATAAAATAACTTTTTCTGGACCTACCTCACTGGTGGGTGAACTAAGGAATGGCGATGTCCAACTTTCAAGAAGGCCCTAATCAGATAGGTAAGCACAGGGCCGCAGTAACTGAAAGCCCGCCTCCATTTAGACTCTACCTGCCTGTCATGCGTCATGGCTCGCTCCTTCCCGTTTACCAGGCCCTGCCCGCTCCACACACATCTGCACACTGTGCCTAACCCCGACTCACTTCCCGGGAAGAACCCTTTTTAGAGAACACTCCCTTTCTCTTTACAAAGACCTGCCCCACAACAGCCTGTGTCTCTCCCTATTGCATTCGAGCAGAGAAAACTGATTCCCCGCCTTCCGTTCCAGCCCAAGTTCGTGTTTGCACGCAGAGCCCGGCTCAGTGAGCTTTCGCAGTTGAAAGAATGACGGCAACCAAGTGGGGACTTGTAGGCACCACCCTCAGAGGCTCTGCGAGGACCACCTCCCCCGTCCCCTCCCCGGGAACGGTGGCGCTGCCTCAGCACTCACTCAAGAGTCGGATGGGAGAAGGCTTTCTTGCTGCGCTCGTCGCCGTGATGAACCGTGCGTAATTCATGTCTCTGATACCAAACCACAAGTACCGTGTTCAGTGGTTGAAGGCCAGAACAACCAAAAAGCCGAGTCAAGTATTGCCTCCTGAGTCGGGAAACACCACCTCGGTTGTTCCGCGGCTGCGTTTGGGTTCTCGAGCGCAGTGCTGCGAGAGCGCCGCCGAAACTCCCCGACTGGAGGTGGCGCTGTGTACCTGCGACCTGAACCGGCCTGGGGCGGTGGCAAGGCGAGCACAGAGAGAGGAGCCACCTTCTCTCCGGAGCCCGCGTACCCAGTGTTCGGGCCGCCGCAGGGCCTGAGGGCCTGCTGTCCTCGCCGCGCCCCCTCCCGCCCCGCACCGCAGCCTATAGCTGCCGGCCGCGCGTGTCTCCCCGCCCTGGTCATCGCCCTCGGCGCGCGTGGCTTGGGGTGAGGGCGCGCCCGGAGGCATCTGTAGACCTGGGCCAGTGCCTGGATCAATTCAAAGCGAGGGCGACTCTTGACCTTCCTGCTGGAAGTCACCGCAAGGAAGCGCCCTAGTAGGCCCGGGCACCAGAACTGAGGTTTTGCCCAGGGACCCGTGGGGGTGGGGGTGGGCTGGGTCCCGGAAACTCGCCGCGATGCTAATCCGTGAGTACCATCTGGCGGCTGCTTCGGTCCATTGCAGCGGACTCCCTAAACTGCCGTCGGCCGGGCGCTGCCCGGAGCTTTCCCACTCTGGCGGGTCCCTGGCGTCTGCTGATGCGGAGGGTGCATTTTACCCCTCTGGCCGCGGTTAAGTAGGATGATTTCCAACATTACTTTCTTCAAGATCTGAGCCTTTTAGAGTGAGGGTAAAGTGTTGATAGAAATTTTGGAAAAATCACTCTGAGGGTCTCCTCAGGTTTTAGTGTCTCCTTTCCCCTTGGCTTTCCTTGCCATTCATTATGGACTTAGGTTGGAAGTGTATATCCAAAGATATTCATCTCTCTGTGTGTAGCACCCTCTTTTTCCTACAGAATAATCGTCCCCACTTTCCACTTTCCACCTCACACCCACCTCCACTCCCATTTTCTCTTTGATTTCTCCTTCCTGAAGCACCAACATAGCATGTACAGGGCTCCCGGTAAGCATTTAATGAGATGATTTTTGAGATTAGCTCTCTTTTTTGTTCTTTATTTTTAACATATTCAAAACTGGATTCATTCACTCAATAAACTTTATTGAACATTTCCTGGATGAGTATTGACACACTGCCAAAGGGCTCTCTTTTAGACATAAATACACATTGGTCAAGCTGTCTAGACCCTGGCAACAGAAGGATGAGACAACCCAGTGAAATCTTTAGCCAGCAGCCAAGTAAAAAGGAAATATCATTAGTAAAGCTGCTAGGACAGTAGTGGTTTAAATCTCAGCTGGGTGTCTTGAGACAAGTTTCTTAATCTTTCTGGCCATCAGTTTTCTCACTGGGCTGTTGTTGGCAGGATTAAATGAGATAATCTACATCAAGCCCATTAGTATATTGTAAAAGCACTCAGTAAACCGTTGCTTTTATTCTGGGTAGTAACAATGCTTTAAGCAAAGTTTAAGGACTCAACCTCCAAATGTGATTGGCTAGAGAAACTAAGTGGCAGCTTTTAAGGCAAATTGTGATTTTAGTTATATCACATATGCAGTTAAGGATCCTTTAGAGATTATCTATTTTAAAAAGTGTTGTCTTTGAATGTTTCTAGAAATTATCTCAAGAAACTCTACATACACCTAAATGTTATAGACCAAGGTTATTTATGACATATAACTAGAAATATTGATGTTACTAGAGACTTCAGGCCTTTTTATTTTATTTATTTACTTTTTACTGTAGTTAGTATGGTTCTCTCAGATACTTAATACAAATTTAAACTTCTTCACTTTGGTAGTAGGAACCTATTTAGTGAAAGGAGTTTGACCTTCTGGGCCAAGAAAAACCTTAAAATTTGACTTTGTAACCACATTGATGCACAAGTCTGTTATTCTTATACTATTTATTAGACATTTTTTAAAAATGCAGAACTCATTTTCTCCCCTTTCCAGTGAGTGGTAACAAAGTTCAGGGAACTCAAACTAAAGAGATTCAAAGCCATCAAGTCATAAGATGTAGCTTCTTAACCTTAAACAGTTTGCTGGATTTTCTATTTGAACTGTCCTGGAGTTGGAGCTTGAGAGTGCTGATTGGTTCTAACGTGGGTGATAATTTAGATTAGGTAGAGAGGCAGAGAAGTGGCCCATCAGGGCAGGCTAATGGAATACAGGAGACCTGAGGGTTGTATTTAGAAAATGCAAGGCAGACAATGGCCACAGTGGTCAGAAAGGGACAGCAAGGGTTAAGCTGGAGAGAGCTTGCCTGATAACCAGAAGCTGAAAATGGAAGATAAAATTGCCAGGGAATGACTTTGCATTTGTCTGAGGGAGGAAGATGAATGAGCCAGTTTCACTGCTCATTGCTGCCTTTCTCAGGACTTGCCTTTGACTGTCTGCGAATAGCATTAAAGGGGCCAAATCTTCTGGATTTGACCATTCTCTAAGCAATTATTGCGTTTAATGAATGCTTACTTTGTGCTAGGAACTTAAATGAATTTTAAAAGATAACTGAGACAAGTCACTGCTCTGGAAGAGCAAGTGTTTGTCCATGGAATGGTTAATGATTTCATTTAATTCACTGTCTGTACTAGAAGTAGGTACAGGCTGCTAAGGAAAACAGACAGAAGGAGTGGTTCTTGCTCACGGACAGAAGTGTTCAGCTGGGTTAAAAACATGAGCTTCTTTCCCTCCCATCTTTCTCTGATGATCTTGGTTATCCTCATAGCCACACACAGGCTAACTGTCGTCCTTTACTACTTTCACTTAAATTTAGAGGTCACTATGGGAAGACTCACTTGAGAGATTTATCATAAAACCTTTTCTGTATCTTTAGAACACCTTTTTTTTTCCTTCAAGGAATTTTGCTGATGGTTGAGACAGAATGGAGGTGGAAAAATATGTATGGTTATAATGGATTGGGTGGGAATGTATATAATTATCTATTGTGTGACAGATTATCCCAAAATTTAGCAGCTGCAATAGTCTGCTGGGGCTGCCATAACAAAACACCACAAGCTGAGTGACTTAAATAGCAACAGAAATTTGTTTTCTCACAGTTCTGGAGGCTGGAAGCCCCAGATCAAGATGTTGGCAGGTTTGCTTTCTCTTGAGGCCTCTCTCCTCGGTTTCCAAATGGCTACTTTCTCATTGTGTTCGCACATGGCCTTTTCTCTGTGTGCGCATGTGTTCTTGGCATCTCTCCCTTTTCTTATAATGATACCAGTCATATTGGGTTAGGGCCCCATCCTAACAGCCTCATTTTATCTTTATTACCTCCTTAATTCTCCATCCCCAAATACAGTCATCTTGGGGTTAGGGCTTCAACATATGAATTTGGTCGGGGGCAGGGGAGGGAGTGACACAATTAGGTCCTTAACAGAAGTTAAAACATCAGATCTTAATCTCATAATTTTCATAGGTTGGGCATTCAGGAGCTGCTTTCCACATGTACCTCTCTTGAGAGTGTCTTGAATGCCCTCATGACAAGGACAACTTGGTTTCCCTTAAACTGAGTGAGCCAAGAGAAAAAGTAAGAGACCTTTGGTACCTTTTATGGCCTAGTCTTGAAAATGACACCACCATGTCTGCCATATTCTGTTCATTAGAAGTGAACATTTAAATCTAATCCATTTTCAAGGGGAAGGGAATCAAGCTCTACTTTTTGAAGGAAGGAATGTCAAATAATGGACATATTTTAAAACCACAACAAAAAGGAAGTAGAGTCAGGTCAAATTAGAACAAATTTTGGTCAGGGTAGTGGAATAAGCTTAGGTAGGGATCAGGTCATAGAGATTGTAGGTATCATAAATGCTAGAGTCAGGCACCGAGTTCTCAAGAGAAGAGGAATTGAGTAGTTCAATAATGAAGGTTAGTTATCAGAGAAACTAAACAAAAGTGGTTATTGTATCTAAAGAGAGATCGTAAGCATGTTTTCTCAGAATATTCTAGGCCAAGGATAGCACTAATATTGTTAGTTACTGGAAAATGGGGTGCCCTTGTCAGTGTGGTGTCCACGTTCTTGGTATCTCGAGCAAATAATTGAACGAGACACACACCAGAGTGTAGAGGTGAAACAAAGAGATAGTTTATTGGGAGAAAGTACACTCCAAAGAGGTAGGAGTGGGCTCGAGCAAGGAGACTGGCTCAAGAGCCCCGATTAATGAGGCTTTGGTACTTCTATTTTCTCTAGTTGTAAGGGGTTATACCCATCTGGGTATGGGGCCTCTTGATTGACAAGTTTGATTGATGGAGTCTGTGACATCCCCTTCTTTTATTGTTCATGTCTCCTTTCCAAATTCACTTACCTCCTATGATTGTCTTATCTTGGGGCAGGGATTACTGGTGAAAGGGTGGTATCAAGGCAGCAGGGTATCGAGTCACATGAGAGGGTCCTGAGATCCCCCTATCCTATCTGCCTTCCTCACATTTTCTTGGGTGATGTGATCCTCACAAATCTTTATGGGAAGCTGAGAGGCTGAAGGTTTCAACTACTTCTGTATCGGCTTCTGCTGAGGATGGTCATTGTCCCTACCTATTGGGGATCCACGGAACTCTCACCATCTATCTAAAGGGGGAAGGGGTCTCGAGATTGGCCATGTTGACTTCTTTGGTTGAGATGGGCTGGAAGCCTTGCCAGGTGACATCTGCCTTCCAAAGGTCCCTAGATAAGGAGAACCAGACCTAGTGAATAGATTCAAAAGCATTGACCTGCAAAGCAGGCCTCAAAGCTAACACTATAGTTTGCATCTTGCTGCCTTTGGACTCACTGGCTACCCAGGCGTCACTGCCTATCCAGAAATGGCCTAGGGATGATACAATTAACAAGCATAGATTTACTCCCACTAGGATAATTAGCTAAAGTCTAGCAACCCCAACTAAGTAAAGTTTTATCATTACACATTACAAATTTTAGAATGACTGATCAAGGCTGGAGATGGAACATTTTGGGAATACAATTAGCAAGCACAAGTTACAAGTTTCTCTGAATGATTAACTCAAACCAGGGCAAAGGATTAGGAAAAAGGTGAGTCTGAGAGCTAAAGAACTAGGGAAGAGAAATTTATGGTGAGGTGGGGAGAGGGCTACCTTGCTCGGCCCCTTTCATTGCCAGGTTCAGATGCTGCCTGCCCACCTTGAAAAATTGAGAGGCAAGGGTGGTGGAAAGGTAAGTAGGTTTATGCAAAATGCCAGCCTTCCAGGAGGATGGCGAGTCCTGTCCAAAGGCCATCTCCCAGCTCCTAGCTCGGGAATGGGGCCGGTGGCGTGGGGTCGGGGAGAAGGTTTTATAGACGTGTGCAAAGAGGCAGAACAAAGGAAAGAGGGAGGAGATCCAGAAATTCCTTGTGGATTTGAAAAAGAAAAGAAGACACTTCCCAGTAGTTTCAGGGGATAAGGGTGGGTCTTAGGTGGCTGTTGCCTTGAGCCAACAGTCATTAAAGCCGGTGTGTATAGCAAAGAGAAACTGGTCCGAACTGTAAAACAGCCATTGAAACTGCATTGAGGAGGGAAATGAAGAAAAGAAAAAAGTTTTAAAAGGTTTTAAGCTAAATTACATGGTTAAATGAAACTACATTTAGGGAGTTAGATCCTGAAAATAGAGAATAGTGTGTCACCCTGAGAATAGTCAGTTTACACATTTATAATAGTTACTTTCAAATCCTTGTCTGCTAATTCAAACATCTGGTTCACCCCAGACTGAATTCCTTTGTCTTTTTTCCTGAGACTAAGTCATACTTTCCTGGTCCTTTTTACGTTGAGCAATTTTGAATTTACCCCTGTACTGTGAATGTTATGCTACGAATTCTGTTACTTTCCTTCAAAGAGTGTTGATCGTTTTTTTTCTCCCAGGCAATTAACCTGGTTGGAGTCAAAGTGTAACTTCTCTCTTTTAGGCAGCCCGTTTATCTTCAGCTGGCCTGCTTTGAGTCTTCCCCATGCATGTCTGGCTCAAGGATAAGCCAGGGACTTGGGCAAAGTTTATACACAGACTCTAGGATGGCCTCGCTCAGGCTCTCTCGTTTCTGGGATTTTTGTCCTTTACTTTTTAGTGTCTTAGTTTCTCCAAACTCTATCCTTTCATTCTTCAGACCGGCGATACTGCAGGTTTTCCATTGGTGTTAGCTGCCACACAGGAAGTGTTGATTTTGGTCTGTTATTGTTGCAGGAAACTAGGCTCAGCAGAAAGAATCACCCGAACACTGAAGATAGAAGAGCCGGCGCAGCAATGGCAGACAAAAGTCTTAGATAGCCGAGCTCCCAACCCACTCTGGTCCTGTCCTTTTATACGACTTACAGGCTTTTAGACAAAGAGGCAATCGTGTTGCCTTTTGATTGGTGGTCCTAACATATTGGCGCAAATTCCTGGTGGGCTCTTACACATTGGCATGCATTTCTGTAGGCTCTTACAGAAAAAAGAATTTAGGATTTATTGTTTTAGTGCAGGAAGCATCCTTGCACCAGGGCAGGAGGGATTTATTGCTTTAGAGCGCGGAGCAGCCTTGCACCAGGACAGGCATGCTAGATAGGACAGGGATACTGGATAGGGTGGGCATGCGAGATGTGGGGTGGATAACTCCCCAAGGCAGGGCCTCCTTGCTCATTCTTGTGATGGAAGTTGTAAAAATGGAAATCTCCTCTTCCAAGTCTAGATTCCCTCCAGATTTTTCAAGCTTTGGTTCACTTTCCAGAAACTTTAGTTTTCCTTTTCTCCCTTCCTTCCCCCCCTGCCTTCCTTTTTATATTTTGTACAAAACTTGTATTTGTTACCTGTGTTAGAAACACTGAGAGGAAGGTGCTTGAGGCCGAGTTGGAGTTTAATAGGATTTTATTCAGAGCATCTGGATGCAGATGAGCTGAGACCTAAATGAGCGTCAGACCCGGGGGTGATCTGAGCAGGGGGTTTGGAGGGAGAGAAGGAGGAAGTTTAGAAAAGAAGTTTCTACGGTCTAACAGGCACGTAGGCGGAACAGGGTGTTCCTCGTAAGCCCTTCAGACCTTACAACCTGCAGGAGGTTTGGGTCCAGGAGGAGCGTACTTGGTTGTGTATAAAGTGGAGACCTATGGCTGTGGCCGTTTTTGAAAGAGATGGGAGACAGTACACTTTAGTTAGTGATTATGGCTTTGGAATTAGACTGCCTGGTTTCAAATCTTAGCCTTACCACTTACACTCTGTGTGTCCTTGGGCGAACTACTTAACCTCTTTATATCCAAGTCACTTAGGCTGTAAAATAGGATAAAGATGCTACCTATCTCAGGATTATTATGTGCATATAATTTGCCTTGCAGTGTCTGATATATAGTAAGTGCCTAATAAACGTCAGCTGAATTTTCATTCTTATTATCAGCACTATTAATAATGATAAAAGAGGCAATTCTGAATATTCTGACAAATCCTACTTAAGAAAGATTTATCTCAAGGGTTTCTTAAAGCTTAAGAGGACTAAATCCATTATATTAAGAAATATTATTAAATGCTTATCAAGTACAAACTGTAGATTGTGTTTACTAAAATAACAAGCAGTTCCTATTATTGATGAGCAAGTATACTAAGGCTATCTGGAAAGTAACCAGCCATGTAATATGAAAAATAGAGGCATTTATGGCTGGGTTTTTTCTGGACATCCCTTGTATGTGTACATATTAAAAGTCAACAAATAATGATAGAACAATGTGAAAGTACAAATTTTCTGAACATAGTACACATAGAAAGCACAGAGATGAGAGTGATCAATTCTAAAGAAGATATTTGTACCTCATTGAACACATTCACCGCAGAAGCTATCCATGATCTGAGAGAGATTTAACTTTTAGATAAGCAAGTTCTTTGATGACAATCTGGACTTAAAGTCTGTAGTAAAGAGAGATATGTAACATTATCTCACCTACCCGGTTCTTAGACCTGCAGTACGGACATAGATTTTGATAAGAAATAGGAATTTTTGGACTGTTGACTTATTTATTTTTTGGCCAAATGAAATATGGGGGTGGCAGCTAACATGAGATTCAAAGTAGGCAGCAAGGTATTGTTCTTTCTGCAAGTCGAAGACCCCATGGCAAGGGTTAATTTGAAAAATGGTTTGTTTTTTGACATTTCCTATATACAGTGCTTTTAAAAGGCACTGATAAGGGCTGAGAAGAAAGACACACAGTGGTATGGAAATATATAATGGCATAGTGATGTAGTCATGGGGGTTGAAGGGAGATAGACCCCTGAACGTGATGTTTCCACTAAGATCGAAAGGTTGAACAGAAGTAGGTGGAGATAGAGTGGATGAGGGGTGAGAGCACTCTTAGCAGCAGAAACAGAACGTGCAAAGGTCTCTTGGATGAATGAAACAGTATATTCCAGGAGGTGAAAGGAAGCTAGAAATTGAAGAGTTCAGTGATAAGAGTTGAAACTGGAGTGATAGCCTGAGGCAAATCATAGTGGTCCTTGTAAGCTATAATCAAAATTTTAGTTCTTATTCCAAGAATAAGGTAAAATATTAAAGATGTGGGAGTTCCCTGATGGTGTAGTGGCTTAAGGTTTCGGCGCTGGCACTGTCAGCGCTGCGGCCTGGGTTCGATTCCCAGTCAGGGAGCTACCCACATACCAAAAAGCAAAAAAACAAAAAACAAAAACAAAAACAAAATATTAAAGATGCAAGTTGGAGGATAGAGGTAGGGTAGAAGGGTCAAAGGGGGCAACATGAGAAGTTCATTTTGTCTTCAACATGCTGCATGGATTAGAGGAAGCACGAATGAGTGAAGGGAGAGCAATTGAGATTACTCTTATAATAAAAATGAGAGTTGACTTTATTTTGGCTGAGAATTGGTAATGATGGTGGAAATTAAGAGAAATAGACACATTAGGAATTAAAATTGATAGTACTTGATTGCAAATGGACTCAAGGGAGAAGGAACTGACAGAAATGATTTCTAGGATTCTGGTTGGCAGAGCTGGGTGGACACTGGTACTATTTACTGAGTTAGAGATCATGGGAAGAGGTTAGATTTGGGTGGTGCTATTGTGAATTTAGAAGGAATGACAGTGCTCTTACTATTTTTACGTATTTCAGAATACCATGGCAAAGATTGGTGGGCATTGTAATCACAGGTGCATTGAATGGATTGGGTGAGCATGTACAGCAAGAACTGCATTAGTTTTCCTTGCTGGTTTGGGCACATAGTAGAATGGTGCAGTGAAGAGGAGAAGGAACATGACTATACTTCTTTGCAGAGATGAACTCCTTTTCCAAGCTACCAGCTGACATTAGTGTTTGGGTGGAGTATTTGACTGAATGGAAAGGAAGGGTAAATAGGATAGTGTGATTCCCAGTCAGCCTGAGAAATACTGACTGTGTCTCTTTTGTTCTTCTCCCCTATCTTCAAACTCTCTAGGGTAGTGGTACCCTCTCTCAGAAAGGGTTAAGACCTATGGTTTCACCTCGAATTCCCAAAACATGCAATGTGTACATGTTTAGCTTGAAGATTTGGCTTGAATGATAAGGTAAGGTGGTAATGAGTACTGAGCATGCTTTGAGTAGAGAGAATTCCTGATTTTCAAACAGATGGTGGGCCAAAGTTTGTTTTTTGGTTGAATGAAACTTAATATTTTATTCTCCTAGAAACAATGTTATAAATGGTGATTGAATTTTTTAAACATTATTTCTGTTAAAATGTATTCTGAGTTGAAACTTGGATTTCTGGAAAAATATATTGTATCTGATCAGGTTTGGTCTAACATAATTTGAGGAAATTTGATTGCATTCTGTGTCATTATTTCAAAAAGTGTTTACTGAGCACTTTATATTTCTAGGTACATGATGGGCACTGGGGATATACTAGTGAACACAACAGATGCTGTCCATGCCTTTGTGGAATTTGCATATTAAGTACTTAAAAATGTGTTGAGCAATGGAAGCTGAGTAAGAAGAGGTGAGAAAGCTTGACGTGGTTGAGAAGCCTAAAGAAATCCAGTCTGATTGGGGTTGAAAGAGTAATGAAGAGGGTGCTGATAGTTGACTTTGGGGTGGCAGGTTTCCTGGATCCCAGAGATTTATTATCCATATTGAAGATGTTGGGGGTTTACTATTTGCAATAGATGTGTTTTATTCAAGAGAATGACATATTTGTGTTTTAAAGATCATTCTGGCTACTGAATAGAAAATGGATTGGAGAAGAGCAAAAATAAACATGTGGAACCAATGAGGTGTTTTTTTTATAGTAATGAGATGAGAGGTGATGGAGGTTTGTATGAGACAGTGGTAGTGGAAACAGAGGAAACAAATTGATTCAAGACACGCTCAATGGATGCAATAAAGGTTTGTGACAGATTGATGTAGAGAGAGAGAGAAGGCAAGGATGTGTCAATGTATTACTTTCCTAGGACTTCCATAACATGTTCTTGCAAACTGGGTGGCTTAAAACAACAGAAATTTCTTCTCTCACAGTTCTGGAGGCTATAGGTCTAAAATAAAGATGTCAGCAGAGCCATGCTCACTCTAAAGGCTTTGTGGAAGACTCCTTCCTTGTTCTTCCAGCTTTGGGTGGTTGCTTTACAATCCTTGGCATTCCCTGACTTGTAGCTGTAGCACTCCAGTTTCTGCCTTTGTTTTCATATGGCCTTTATTCCTCTGGGTGTCTGTGTCCCTTTACATGGACACTAGTCATTGGATTTAGAACCCACACTAATTCAGTATGACTTGATTACATCCACAAAAACCCTATTTACAAATGAGGCCAGATTCATAGTTTCTGTGTAGACATGAATTTTGGGGGGGTCATTATTCAACCTACTACAGCCAGTGACTAGAGGAACCTAAAATTTGGTAGTCTTAAGAGATAAGAAGACAACTAGAAGTTTACAGTGAGAAACACGCCAAAGGAAGAGAAGTTTTGAGAAGGACTGAGTGGTACTGAGAGGATAGACTTATCTCTCTCTAACCTTAGAACTTCATGGCCACTCAGCGTCTCCCCAGGATGCTTTCCAGGCATCTCAAATTCAACGTATCTAAACCAGAACTGTGCTGCTTTCCCCCAACCTGTTTCTCCCAGTGTTTCTTCCCTTAGAAAATGGTACCTTTGTGTGGCCAGTTGATCAAGCCAGAGCATTCAAATCGGAATCGTCCTGAAATTATATCTTAAAAATGCCCACTTCTCTCCAGCAGTTGCCAACAGTATACCCATCACTATCATATCTTTCTCTCAGAGCCTCTAAACCAGCCTCCCCATATCTACAGTAATCACACTATAGCCAAAATAAACTTAGAAATGCAGAGTTGATTATATTCTTTCCCAGTTAAAGTCTTTCTGTGATTTCCTTAGGAATCCAGAATAAACTCTTAAGATGAAGAGTAAAATGTTTGAAGTGTCCTTTGAGAATGTCTGCTTCCCACTCCAGGTTTATCTCTCACCACTTTCTCTCCCATTCCCTCACTCCAACTACACTGGCCTTGTAGCAGATTTTACAATATAACAAGCTCTGTCCTATCTCATTACTTTGCACATGCTGCTTTCTGTCCTGGAAATTCCACTCTTAGCTGAACCTTCTAACATTTCCTTTGGAATGCCATTCCCAACTGTAATTGAGTAATTACTTGTGAAATTATTTGTTATATTTATATTTCTTCTGTAAAATAGTATAGCCCACAAGGGTAGGTATCATCTTTGTCTTGCTAACCACTGAACTGTGCCACCTCCTTGTACAACATTCAAGGTGAATGGTGCCCTCTGAAGTCATGCAGTGGAGTGGTCCTGCCCCAGAATTTTGCTACCATTTATAGTGCCTGTCCTGTAGGGAGCTCATTGAATAGTTTGTGGAATAACCAGGCCAATTAATGAATAAATCAGAAGATACTAGAAATAAGAGAATAGGCTGAGATCCACCAGGGAGAAAAGACAGAGCCTGAAGGTACTTTCACTTGTAAGGGTCATGTAGAGTAGAAAAGGCTAGCAAAGGAAACTGAGGCACTGCCAGTGAGGTGGAATAAAATCAGGACAACGTGATAGCACAGGCACAAAAGGGAGAAAGAACTCAGAGGAGGGAGAGAGTGGTCAAGAATGTCAAATATGCTGTTTTAATTAAGATAAAACAGAAGTTTTCTCTGAATTTCGTGGTGTAAACTCATTGCTACACTTGATCTGCATAATTTTGTGGAGTGTTTCATGCAGAATCAAGATTGGAGTGGGCTGAAGATGAGTAGGGTATTAAGAAATGAGACAGCTCTTTGAAGGCGGTTGGTTGAAAGAGAGGAGAGAGATTGAGTAATATCTGTAGGTTTGTGTGGGGGTTTTGGGTCAGAGCCAGATGGAGTGATTGGCCTTAGATGGAAGCTGGGATGATTTTTATTGGGAAAGGCAGTAACATGTAACTTCTCACCCCCTGCACAGCCTGTAAGAGTGGCCTTGGGCCTGGAACATTTCCTTGCAAAGAGATGAAGAGCCCTCACAGCCTGTGCTGGGCTTACTGTCTTGTTAGGGGATATCTTTCTCTGTTACCAGCTTGATGTATATTACTTCATTCTGCTTAAGTGTATACATCAGTGACCCTCAGACATGCCCTTAGCGTTCTATATTTCAGACCCCATGGGGGAGGACTTGGGATTCTTTCACCACAGCCCAGAGTGGGGTGTGTGCAGTCACACTGCCCACAATGGCTGTAGATCAGATCTGCTGGCCGTGAGGTTCCTCCCCTCCCCCATTGAGTTTTGGCCAGTAGTTCTGTCATCACTTAAAAGATTTCATCTCATTCATGACCTTTCCTGAAAATCAGATTTCAACCTTTTGCATTCTGTCCAGGTTTTAGAAGTGACAGACTGATGTCACTCCAACTAAGTCATGCTTGTTCTGCCCTGGTACAAGGTGATTTTTGTGAGTTTTTGGTAACCTCCCATTACTTGAAGTGGACACCAGCAGTAAATGTTCCAGTCAGAACTCTAGAGGATTTTACTCCATCTACACCATTGATGCTATTGGTGGGCTAGTAAGGGTGACATCTTTCTGTAGTCACGTGTGGAAAACGATTCCTTGGAATTCCCCAGGATATTTGAAAGCCCAAAGGTTGAGGAACTGGGGCAGGACTTCTTGTGGTGCTGAACAGGAAAAAAACCTAGCTGTACTTGGGGTGCTAGGGCAGAGTTTATTGGACGGGATGCACAAGGGTCACTACTCTGTAACCATTATATAGTTATGATATGACTGTTGTATTTGAGAGTTCATCTAGGACACTAAACATTTGTCAGTCTTCATAGTACTGACATTAAATCATGTGCATAGAGTACTCCTAGACTAGAGCCAAGAATGTTTCTCTCGTTTCTCTGTAGAAGAACATGGATAGTTGAAGAATGATACGTAGAGGTGGAGAGCATTTTGCCTCACATAGCTGTGATCTCTTAACCAGGAGAATGGAAGAGACATTAGTAAAGCAAAATTAGACCCAGGGAATGGAGAATTAAGGTAGCGGCTCTAAGGCAACTGTATGTGAAGTGCATCAGGCTCCTGACCCTAATGAGGCTCTTCAGAACTAGTCTTGGGAGTGTGTAAAAGATAGCTTTTGGCCCTATTTTCTCCCCTTCTTCTGGAGCTTATGGTCACCCCGCTTGAACTCTTTATTTTTCAGCTTCCTTTGTGACTCAGTGTGGCCATGTGACCAAGTTCTTACCAATGAAAGGTGAGCCAAAAGGATGTGCTTAAAACAAAATTGCTTGCTCGGGTTTCCCTCTTTTCTCATCACATGAATTGGATCACGGACACGCCTGTGATTCAGCTCAGCCATGCAGATGAGGACAACTGGGTCACACAGGGGTTAGCACATGATAACCCATGAACCAAATCTGACCCTTGGCCTGTTTTAAAATTACTTTTATATTTTTAAATGGTAGGGGAAAAACTAACAAGAAGAGTAATATCTCATGATGTGAAAGTTGTATTTATTTTCAGTGTTTACTAATAGTTTTATTGGAATAGTCATGTTTCCTTTTAATTATTTTTGGTGGCACCTTGTGCAGGAGGGCTGAATAGTTGCAACCAAGATTCTAGGGCCTGTAAAGCCTAAAATATTTACCATCTAGCCCTTTACAGAGAGAGTTTGACCACTTCTGCTGTAGCTTATGGCAAATACACAAATTAAAATGAATTTGTGACCCGAGTGTCCTTTGGGAGCAAAGTACCACATGAATGGTCAGACCATTATCTTCTTTAAGCCTCTACATTTAAAAAAAAAAAAAAAAAAAAAAAAAGAACTTCAGCAGCCTTTTCTTTCATCACGTAGAACTTAATACTGGAAGTGGAATGTTGCTGTAACAAAAGTCTTAAGCTATCTGACATTGGCTTAATGTTTGAGCAGTAGATGGAGAGGACTAGGTTATTTCTGAAAAACTGGGACCAGCTGACTCTTGTCATACTGTATCATTTGGAAGATTCCTCCTGGAACAGGTCAAAGCAAAGATTATACAGGTAACCCCCGTATGACACGGCACTTCCATGACATGGTTTCACTCTAACATGGTTCAAGAATTGGGGAAAACCCTCATAGAACACGGCATCCTAGAACACAGTTTCACTCTAATACGGTTTGAGATTAGAGAAATCCCCAAACAGCACAGAACATAATAAGAGCTTTTAACATACCCAAGAATTTCTGGTGAAAGAAGAAACCGATGAAGCAAATTTGGTGGAAGTGACATCTGGAACATGCCAAGATAGTGCAGGGGATGGTAGCACAGGTGAAAACAAAGAAGTTAAACAATTTACTCCAAAAAGCGTAAGGACAGGCCTCGACTTAGCCGAATAGTTGGTGCTGTATTTCCTAAATGAGGATCCTTCCACTGAAAGAAGCATAAAGTTTAAGAGAGAACTTCACAAGTGCTTAGCACCATATAACGAAATTTATATAAGTCTGTCAGCTAAAAGTAAGCAATCTAAAATAACAGATTTTTTGCAGCAAGTACTGAATAGAACTCATGATTACGCTGAAGAAATTTCAGAGGATGAAGGTATCTTGTCAAAAAGAAAACACCCTCGGTTAATGGTGCTTAGTAGTGAGGATGAAGAAAATATTATTTAATACATATTAGTATGTTGCAGTTTTGGTGAAAATTGCTTTAATAAAGATATTTCTCTTATAAAAATATAATAGTTTTTTTTTTAATTTTTGGAAACTAACCCCCTTTTGTACTAGTTCTTTGTTTCATACAACGTGGTTTTGCATAACATGGCGTTTAAAGGAATCTAACAACTGTGTTAAATGGGGGTTATTTGTACTCCAGAACAAACCTAGAATTTTATTAGTGTTAAAGTATAATTTTCAGAAAGGTGAAAATCCTGACACTTGTACATGCGTAAAATGAGCACATGTCAAATATTTTATTTAATTCATTATAAGGGATCCCATAAAACATTAAAACAGGTTGAACTGATAATTTATCTTGCAGAGATTTATATTTTATACAGGGACAAAATTCATTTGCATTGCCATAAACAGGTTTTAAAAGGTAACTGTGTGAGGTGATGGATATAACTAATCTTACTGTTGTAATCATTTTGCCACATAGCCATTTATCAAATCATGTTATGCACCTTAACCTTACACAATGTTATATGTCAATTTTATCTCAATAGACCTGAGAAAAAATAGAATTATATGTGCAAAAGATATTTCCAAGGTATACAGTTTTTTTCTTCAGCAGAAGAAAATGCTATATAGTGATTAGTGGAGTGTTGGCCAACATCTGAGCTAACAATTTAAGGTGCTGTTATTTTCAAGGTATCAGACTTCGTCATATGGGTTCATAGGGTTATACTGAAGTTTCAGATTTGACTCTGAAAACAGCTTGCTTAGTTAAAGTGGAGGAAAAAATGCTGAAACCTGGAATAAGATGTTTAAAAGTGGGATGCTTTGATGACATCTAGGAGAAGGCATACAGAAATGCATATTGCAATTTTATTGTGGTAAAATTTAAAAAATGCACATGATCCACTTGTGTCATGTTCAGGCCCTCGGTGTGCCTGCATACAGGCAACAGAGGAAATTAAAACTGGCAGTGTGTGGATGGCATCAATCCACGTGAACGGTCTGCATCTAGAGAAGAATGGGACTTACTGAACAATGGGGAAATGTTCTCATTTGCCAGGTTCTAGGGTTTTGTTGCAGCTGTTTTTGTTGGATGTATGGGTGCTGGCAGGAGTAGCTTCCTTAACATGTTATATTGATTTCCGTGCTTGACTTGGTGGACTTGGCTGGCAGGGCATTTGAGTGTCTTTTCCTTTTTAACTGCTCCATGCTGGTCGCTGTGGCCGCTGTCTCTCAGAGTCTAATGCCTGCGTGTTTTCACTCAGAAGAGCATATGGAGCCTTCCTAGGGGAGGCTGGACCTTACCTGTGTGTGCCCGTAGTGCATGGAGATACTGTGTCAGCACTGTCTACCTTGCAGGGCGACCCTGGTAGGGACTTATCCTGAGTGGGGTGAGGTTTTCAGTTTGAGCTTTATCGGATTCTGTAGTCTGATTTTTAGAAACCCACGGAAGTTGTCCACCTTAAACAGCGTGAAGTTGGAACTTGGGATCAGAGCTGCTAGGCAATATCTTTTAAAAGCTATGGAGAATAACAGACAATGTGGTGCACGTGGACAGGTAGGATATGAGTGAGTACGAGGAAGGGAGGAGGGGTGATTGCATAAGGAGGTGGAAAAGAAGTATGTGTGCAGAGGTGGCCTAGAAAGATGACCTACTGGAGCAAAACCACACGTATCTCAGAGTTCACCTTCCCCTTTGAAGCTCACATGAGTGTCCTTCCGGGATTTGATTTACCACTTTCTATCTTTGCCCTTTGCAGATTTGGCACAGTGTCTATCATGTTGCATGTAGGTCTGCCCCTCTCCCATGGTGGGTCAACTCCTGATGGCAGCCACCCTTTCTTAATTCTTTCCTCTTGTTTCCAGAACTAACTGCTTTATTTGGCACCTGGAACATCTGAGGTAACACATCACTGTTTCTGGATTAATGAATGATTATTTTACACAGTATTTGGCCACTGGGTTATATAAGTAGGCTATGTCGCAGAAAATATCAAAGGCCGGACAGAGGTCACATAGGAGTCATAGTACCTGTAAACAAGTGGGGAGAGAAGTACAGAGTACAGCAGGCCCTCAGATGACGTCATTTTGTTCAGTGTCGTTCAATGTAACTGGTGAGACGCCATGGGAATTTGAGTCTATTAACATTTATGTTAATTAGCCTATGGTAAAACTGGTTTCTTATACGCTGTTTTGCTGCAGTTCCAAGAATCTAAGAATGTTAACTAGGGACTTACTGTCAATGTGTTTTTGGCCTGGTTGTGTCAGTAACAGGTTTTGTGACTTCACGCGGTATAAGTTAATTAATTTCTCTTTGGAAAGTTAGGGAGCCTAATTGCAAAGAAATATGAGTATAACATTTTATTCAAAAGTGAACATAGAAATATATGTTAATAAAATGATAACGCTTGTTAAAATGATGTTTGGTATATTCTTATTTGGAGGATAAGAAATAAGAGGAATGACACTAAGAGAGAAACACAACTCTATAATAAAGAGGTAATGAAGTTGTTCACGGTGAAATGTTTTCTTTATACCACTTCTTCCACACTGAAATAAGTCTGGAGAGACAATGGGGCACAATGGTAGGCACCTGAGTTTTGGGATACAGACCTGAGTTTAAATCTACAATTCAGATATGTGTCTGGGTAGTTAACTTACTCTCTCCAAGTTTCAGTTTCGTCACATAGAATTTATATAGAATAGTAGCTGCACTGCAGGACTGCTATAAGGATTCGAGATAATACTTACCCACTTATCAAGGCTTTGGTATGGTGTATAGCACATACCAGTAACTCAGTAATTGGTAGGTGTTGTTATTGATAGTTGTCCAGAAAGCATTATGCCCACACTAACCTTATCCTTTGTGAACTACTCTCTTTTAAACTGCACTCATGTTTGATATTGCTGTGGAGGAAGGTGTTAACTAGCTCCAGTTTTTGAGTTTTTGGAGGTGAATGTGAAAGGACAGTGGTAACTTTCCCACAAACATATTTAAATAATGAAATAGCAATTTTGGTTATAATAACATCCTCTGAAGGACAAGAGAGGAAATTGAAATTTATTCTATATAAATGTTTTATCAGCCCTTTATTGTTATTATTACTCTTCATAGTACACCAGCTTGAAAAAAAGTACTAAGGTATTGGAGGTGGCTGAGTAAAGAGGAACAGCTTGGGGCGAGCGAGAGAAGACATTCTGGCCGGGCTCTGTCTGGTTCTGTGGTTTTCAGGTCTCGCTACTATCTAGCAAGCTGTTTTCTCTTTTGCATAGTTTTTCTGTATTTAAAGAGAGTGGATAGGCTATAAGGGATGGGTTAAATATATCTCTGAATATCTTAATCTCTAATACATCAATTTGTATCTCCTTTTGTGCACATGGAAGAGAGTTTAACCTTCTGATGGAGCTTGGGCACGTCATCGAGGAGTGAGCTGGATGAGGAAAGGAAGCGATGACATGGAGCAGCGCTGACGTGCTGGAACGCTAGGGGTCTCTCCCACACTGGCTCTTAGCTGTAGAATTCAGCTAGGCTGCTTTAGCCTTAGACCTCACACTTCGTTTATAATTCTCCTGAATCTTTCTCCTGCACTTAAACATTCTTCTCTGATGTTTGTGCCGGTCTCCTGCTAATCCATAATCTCTGTTTAAACCTCCATCTCATCCTTCAACTTTCTGGTCAGTAAAGGAGAGAATTCTTTGATTTTCCCCGTTTCCCTGCTTTGTTGGTCCCCACATTCTTTCTCTTCTTTTTCCAAGAATTGTCCTGCCATATAGACTTCCATTCGTAGTTCTTTTAACTCACTAGATCTGAAATATCTTGCATAATCGATTCAATCCCTGAGCCTTTACTGAGTTTGTGTTTTGTGTGTAGTGTAGGCTCATCTTATGTTTTGGTGTGAAAATATGTTTTGGGTTTTGTTCCTTGTATATTTAGAAAAATCTTTGGGGGACAATGGAAATGCCACAAGCCATAGTAAAGGATCTCATTATCTACCAGAATATGTAGGTTAGACAATTTTTCTGAATAATATGCATTCTCTACCATGGAAAAGGAGAGATATGTTCTTTGTTGCTAATGCTTTGAGGAGGGGTTAACACTGAGTTGTTGTTGTTTTTTTTTTAGCATTATTTATTTTTCCTCATTTACTTTTTTGTTTTTCAATTACATTTACTATAGAATACTATATTGGTAAGAAAAAAAAAAGAAGTGGAATGAGGACTTTTGTGTGGGAGGGAGAATGAGAGTTGGGCAGAACAGGAAGAGACGGCTGAAGGCGGAGGTGGCGGGGGGGGGGGGGTGGGGGGGGGAATAATCACAAGGATGGCCGCGGCTAGGCTGTGCCTGCATCCATACCCCCAAGTGGTCTCATAGATAGTGATCGATTACCTGGCATGGATGTGCCGCTTGTGTGTGGAAGTCCTGTGGTTCTGGCATGACCTCTCCAGCTGTCTCAGGTAGAGTCACTACTGTTATTATATGGAGGCATATTGTGCTTCATTCAAAGTTTTCTACAGCTGATATCAACAACTAAGATGTTGACTGTATAGTAGTAGCAACATCTTCCAGCCTACACATAGAGATACCTTATCCTCTGTTAACTGGGGAATCAGTGTTAGGCCCCATGCCTTGAGCATGACACTTATTTTGGCTAACCTGTACATCTGCTGCTCTCTGCAGTACTATGGGGAATAGTCAGTTTGAATGACTCCTGGACTTCTAATGCAATGGGCAATGGCAGGAGCTTCTATTTGGGCAATAGCCTCCTGACCTGAGAAAGGTAGGGAATATACTCCATAGTTTCATGTATGAAGCTGTGTTCTAGGCTTCATACATGAAGCTGTGTGTGGAAGAATAGAGAGGAATAAGATTAGGTCCTTCTGTCTGATTTTTATATATGGGGCTAAAGAAATGCTGTGGGTCCATGGTGAAATGTCAGGCCAGGAAGTGACTGTGTTCAGATAGGGTTCAACTCTGCTATAACAAAGTTTAAACCCCTCTTAATTCATTGGCACATGTATGAAACAGAAAGACCGCTTTCTAAATTTCTTGAAAAAACCAGATATCCTCTATAAAGTCTTCTGGATATATGCTGTTAGACAAAGGGAGAATTATGGTCTGAATCATAGTACTGCTGGCTTGATGAGTTTCTGGTTGAACACCTGCATCTAGAAGGTGTTAAATCTAATGACAGCTTTCTGCTGGTCAGTGTCATGGCTTTAACCTGGCCCATGTTCTATTTGTTACATTCATCAAGAATTCAAATATAGGTGTGGAGGCCATACTCTTCAAATTTGTGAATGATGTGAAGTTAAGAGGATTAAAAAAAACTAAATGACAGGATCAGATGAAATAGGTTGTAACATGGCAGAGAGCTGAGTCAAACTTCAAAAGCAGTCTGATGGGATAACAAGCGAGCACATTTTTTTTTTGCTTTAGTGTTATTGAGTCCTAACATTATGAGCATAATAAAACAAAAGCAAGCAAAACATACCAGAGTATAATAGTTCAAAACATACATGTTTATACACATGAAATTAATTATTAAAACACATATAATTATATTAGTATAATAGTTCAAAACTATTTTACAGTTTGACATGGCTAATTGGGTAAGATCTAGATTCACTTTGTGTGTTTTCTATTGCCTCACCAAGATCATTAAAATAATAGCAACTTGAATCTTGGAGGATTGTTTCATTTTGTCCTCTTTGGGAACTTTATTTTTGATGATGACAGCATCAAAGTCAGTCTCATTTATTCTGAAAGGAACTGGCCAGAGAAAATTCCATGCGTAAGAATACCTTAAACTTCTATGGCTCCAGTCAAGAGTACTTATGTATGGTGTGACCTATTGGCTGCAGCTATTACACTTGTCATTTACATATTATTTTTTTGACATCACCAAAGAAAACCACCTTGTCCATCTCGACTTACTTATTTTCTTTCTTTCTTTCTTTCCTTCCTTCCTTCCTTCCTTCCTTCCTTCTTTCCTTCCTTCTCTTTCTTCTTTCTTGAATCAAAGTAAATTCAACATTGAACCTGTCTACCTGCAATTAGGTAACACATTTAGAACCACTTGCGTGAGCAGAAGCAATGATAATTTCTCCACTCTGTAGTGTTTTCTTGCATCCACCACAGACTGTAGATTCTGCGTATAAAAGGTCTGCAGGAATGTTTTTAAAGTTCTCTCTGTCTGAAAAGTGTGTATTCACTCTAGTTAATGAAATTGTATTGGATACAGATTTTTTCAGAAACTGGAGCATGGCTTGAGCTTCTTTTTTTTTTTTAATTCATTTTTATTGTTAGACTTATTGGGGTGACATCTGTTAGCAAGGATTACATAGGCTTCAGGCATACAATTCTACAGTGCATTGTAAACTTGTTGTATAATAAGTTCACCACCTAATGTGACTTCTCTTTCCATCACCTTATATTTAGCTTCCCCCCCTCCCCTCCCAACCCCTCCCCTTTCTCCCCTCCCTAACCCACTCGTCCCCAAATAAACATTAAACTATTGATTGTGTCCATGGGTTGTTTGTTCATTTCTTTTTGTCTTTGCTTTCAGTTTTATATTACGCATATGAGTGAAGTCATGCAGTTCTTTGTTTTTTCTGTCTGGCTTATTTCACTTAGCATGATGATCTCCAAGTCCATCCATTTTGTCACAAATGGCAATATTTCATCTTTTCTTACAGCTGAGTAATATTCCATTGTGTTCTTTTGTTGGGCATATGAAAACATCCCACTGGATGACAATGCAATTTTGCAAGTGTTGATCATGATGATAGGGTCCACTGAGTTATCCTAATTTCTTCAGAGTCATTCTCTATGATGTAGACAGCTTCCTCTCTTACACTTTCACCAGTCTCTGTTTAGATGTTCCTGATGGCTGAATTTCTTGGTGATCGTCTTGCTCATACCCAAGTCCAGCTCTTCCCCAGTTTCTGGGACAGATCTTGGGGTGAGCTGCTGCTGAACCCTACCATGTTGGCCACAGTGGAGGCTTGGTGGAGCTATTGGGGGTGCAAGGCAGCCAAATGAAAGTCACTTCTTTTAAGAATAAAAAGTTTATGAATTACAATGAAACAAAACCAAAAAAGCCAACTAATGTTCAAGAACAAGATGAGAGGGATTTAACAGTAATATTTGTGAAAATGTTTTAGAGGCTATAATTTAGAAATTTCTCAAAGTGAATCAACTGTGGAATGCCACTGCAAACCCACTGGTGTGTTACACAGTGTTAGTGGAGGTGGGTTGCAGTGAGCGAGTGGAACCCACTTCCTTTGAGCTGATCAGTCCACATCATGGAATTTTTGTTTTCAGTATGTAGCAATACTTTTCTTTTAAAAATAACTTTTATTATTTGTTTTTATTACAAACTAGTGTTTTCGCTGCAGAAAATCTGAAATGTACAGAAAAATACATCAAGTAAAGATCATCTATGATCACATTGGTTGGAGAGAATTACTGTTAATATTTTCTTACATATTAGTCCACATTTATGTATGCACATACACATACATAAATGAGCTTATTATACATTTTTTAGTTATCTCCTTCTTCTCCCACTCAACAACACAAACATTTCAATGCCATTCAATTACTTCCTTAACATACTTTTTAATTTTGTCATATAGGTATATTATACCAGACTACTATTTTTAAATACTGTAATGCTGTGATGAACATTGTCAACAAATAGACAAATATTTGCTTATATTTCTGATTATTTCCTTCAAAGTTCTTAGAAGTGTAAATTTCAGATAAAAATGGTATTGGTATCATTCTTTAAGAGGTACATGGGCAAATGAAGTATGTTCAGAAGAGAATGACTTTGTTTTATGAAGGGACTAGAAACTATGTCACTTGAGAAAGTTGCAAGAGAATAATTGAAAGTAGTTGCAAGAGAAAAAAGTGGGGATTCAAAGCTTCTTCATATATTCAGGGCCTGTCCTAAAGATAAGAGGAATTATATGACTCAAAAATATAATATTTAGTACCAATGCTTTGAAGTTATAGGGAGACAGATAATGTGATACAGAAGCACTTGCCACTAGAGCTATTAAAACTCGAATGAGAGTGACTCAAGGGGAAGAGTGGCCTGACCTTGGAGGAACCCCTGACCTTGGAGGCACAAGCACAGGTCACTTACAAGAAACATGGTCATGGATTCAGGGGCTGAAAGTAAATAGGACTCTTCTAATCTTCTGAGTCAATGATTTTTCCTAAACGAAGTTGAGGTAAGAAATGAGTGCCCAATTAAATCATTTTTTGTTGCTTGTTTTTCATGTTGATAGAAGATAATTTATATGGGGTTTTGAAAAAAAAAATCATCCAGCTACAAAGCTGTCTTATTTCAGAATTCATTTGTATTTTCTTTCTAAAACAAAAATTTGTTTTGTAAAGGAATTGATAATAATTTTCATCATCTTTGTGTTCATTATCACCGGGATGTTTTAAAATTGTAGACAGGTTTTTTTGTTGTTGTTATTTATAATACACTCGCACACTTGCATATGTATTGGGATGCCCAGCTGAAGGTCTCATCTATGAATTTTTTCCTTTTATTCCGGGGAGAGAAGTGTTCGAAAGTCATCTTTTCCTTTGCAGGTGCGAAGGCAGCTTCTTCCACAGGATGTCTTCCTGGAGGTAGCTGGGGCTGAGCAGTGGCTGACACAGAGAAAGGGGTCAACAGGTGTTTGGTAAGTGAATGAATGAATGAATGTTGTAATGACTTTTGGAGGTTGAAGGGGATACTTCTATTTGCTAAGAAGAAAGGCATACTCAAACTCTTTGGGTGTCCCAGATGGAAAGGGAGCCCCCCTGCCTGATGTCTGAGGATATAGATTTCTTAGAAAGAAAGTGGGATAGTGTCTCAAGGTCTACAGAGGAGTGATACCTAAGCATGGTATTCCTGAACTTGACCCCATGGGGTAGGTTGAGGATTGGTGATTAATGGAGAGCCTTGTTCTGACTTGTTCTAATTTGGAGGGAGTTGCGCTAACTTCTCTTCAAGATTCACTTGGGGTCTTTGTGGGAACTGAATGAATACCAGCCCAGCTGGCCAGCATGAAACTCACAGCCAGCTTCATCTGTTAAATTGGGACTAGGAATGTCAGCTACCACGTGCCAGCCACAAGCTAGGGCAGTAATGGAATTGTCAGAAGATTCCCTGTGCAAGGTATAGAATTTGAACTGACATTCTCATATTTGGATGAGGACAACTGTTAGGTTTTTGGTAATTTGGGGAGGGTGTTGTCACCAAAGGAGGATCCAATAGAATGTAAGCTAACCAAAAATAGGGTTCCTGAACAATGACTAACACATAGTAGTCACTCAGTAAGTATTTGATGAATAAATGAATCTTGGGTTTCCTGCGAATAGGGCAGTGGTACTCAAACTGTTAATTAATTAGAAAAATAAAGATGTAGCCAAACATTTATCCTGATTTGTGGAGCAGTTTATAGAATGTCTTAACACACACACGAGGAGATGTAAGTATAGATAAAAGACAACGTTTTTATTCTAAACAGGAATTCTTTTCAGCTCACCTCAGTTCTGCAGCCTGCTCAGCCATAATTTTGTCAGTGTCATCACTGTTATCAGTGAATAGGTTATCGTACTGATCTTATATATCTTTCAAACCACATTTTTGTCTGTGTTATGAAAGCCGAAAGCAGACGGAGCAAGGATCAATAAAGATCGAGCTCATACACTATAGTGTAAGTAAAATTAAAAATAAGAAATTAAACGACTTTTTCCAACACATGCCATTGCAAAATACCTCAGATTATTATGTGAAATTGATAATGTAGGGAAACTCTAGTTGCAGGATGAACTTTAATATATAAATCTTCCATGGCACAGGTGTTCACTAATAATGAATTCTAAAGGTGCTGGCCATTATTCATTGAAGTATATTTCTGATTATTTCTGACTCATTTACTGGTTCAGATACCTGTTTCTTTCATGTTTTCCTGTAACTCAGGCAATGTGACTAAGAAGTGTGTTTAAAATTCTAGAATTCTCATTTTTACTTAAAAGATTAACTATAATTAGCTGTTTTCTTCTCCCCTTCATTTTCCTTCTTATAGAAAAAGCTTTCGAGATAGGATTTGAAAGCACCAATCCAAAAATGAGATTATTCATAAATATATTTTTGTGCTATATTTGATACACATGCATTAAAATGTTTTGGTGGGCAGCAGCCTTCAGGTGAGTTAATGCTTTATTCTTCAGCAGTGTGCACAGTTGTATTGTAATGTGCACCACTGGGCAATAGTGCTCCGAGGAGGATAAAGAGCAATGGACATTTTCTTTGAAAAACAGAATTAATTCACTGAGAACTTTTATAAAGCAACTGAGGGAAATGCATATGGGTATTATAGATTTTGACTAATTCCCAGGCCCAAAATATCAAGACTGGAAGCTGAGGAACCCCCAAAGATAAGAATAATTTTTACATGAATCTCTAACGATTCTAAATGGATGTAACTGGAACGTGTTCTAATGAGCACCGTAATGTAAGGAGAGGCTGTTGCAATTTGGAGAAGTTTTTTTTAACGCCGAGCAAGAGAAATCCATACTCTTACTGAAGCTAGTCTTTTGAGGTTAGAGTTTTGTTTCTTTGTTTTTTAATTTGGCTAAGTTCATGTGTTCAAACACCAGAGAATCATTTGAGATGAGGATTTTTTTCATCCACTTTAAGTCCAAGGATGAATCCAACATTTAGAAAATATTCAAATTGTCTGAAAGTTAATGCTCAAGCAAGCATGCATACTGAACATTTCTTGCATGATGTTCTTTCTGGTAATGTGATAATCTGATGTGCCCAGTCACCCAGATCTTGGCAAGGAGCTTCCGTTTGAGATTGTTAAGAGTATAAATGAAGACAAAGGACAAAGATTTTTTAACTGGGAATTTTTAAACTACTGAAAAGTTGATATTCTTTTGTTAATTACTAAGTCTTCAACCAAAGTTGTCTTTTTTCCTCCCACCATTAGGGACTTATTCACTTATTTTCCAGCTTTAAGGAGATAAAATTAAAATATAACATTGTGTAAATTTATGGTTTGATATACTTATATATTGAGAAGCTTAATACCTTTATCACTTCACATAATTACTATTTCTTTTTTGTGGTGAGAAATTTTAAGATTTACTCTCTAGCAACTTTCAAGTATATAATTCGGTAGTAACTGTAGTCACCATGCAGTACATGAGATCCTCAGAACCTATTCATCTTGTAACTGGACGTTTGTACTCTTTCACCGACATCTCCCCTTTTCCTCTGTCCCCTAGCCCCTGGCAACCACCAATCTACTCTGTTTCTGTGAGTTCTACTTTTTTAGGTTCCACTTATAATGGAAATCATACCGTATTTGTCTTTCTCTGTTTGACTTATTTCACTTACTGTAATGACCTCAAGATCACAAATGGTAGTATTTCCCTTTTTTTCTCATGGCTAAATAATATTCCATTATATATATATATATATATAAATATATATAGACATACCACACTCTTTTATCCATACATCCACATGCAGACATGTAGGTTTGCATATCTTGCCTATTAGAAATATTGCTGAAATGACCATGGAGTTACAGATGTCTCTATCAGATACCGATTTCATTTCCTTTGGCTATATACCCAGAAGGAAGATTGCTGGATCATGTGATAGTTCTATTTTTAGTTTATTGAGGAGCCTCCCTTCTGTTTTCTGCAGTGGCTGTGATGGTTTACCTTCCCACTAACAGTGCACAAGTGCACTCTCTTCTCCTCACTGGTACTTCTTATCCCAACTTGTTGATAATAGCCTTCTAACAGGTGTGAGGTGGTATCTCATTGTGGTTTTGATTTGCATTTCCCTGATAATTAGTGATGATGAGCATCTTTTTATGTACCTGATGGCCATTTGTATGTCTTCTTTGGAAAAATATATGTCTATTCAGTTTTTCTGCCCATTTTTAACCCCCCCCCAAATTTTTTGTTATTGAGATGTATGTGTTTTTAAAATATATTTTGGTTAATAACTCTTTATCAGACATATGGTTTGCAAATATTTTCTCTCATTCTGTAGGTTGCCTTTTCATTTTAATGACTGTTTCTTTTGCTTTGAAGGTGCTTTTTAGATAATGTAGTTCTATTTGTTGATTTTTCTTTTTATTATGCTTTTATTGTCATACCCCAAAAATTGTTGCAAAGACCAGTATCAAAGAGTTTTCCCCCCATGTTTTGTTCTAGACATTTCATGGTTTCAGGTCTTATGTTTAAGCCCTTAATCCACTTCAAGTTAGTTTTTCTGAGTAGTGTAAGACAGGAGTCCAATTTTATTCTGCATTTGACTATCCAGTTTTCCCAATACCATTTATTAAAGAGAGTATTCTTTCTTCATTAAGTGTTCTTGGTGCAGTTGTAAAGTGGTTCCATACAAATTTTAGAATTTTTCTTCTATTTCTGTGAAAAATACTATTGGAATTTGGACAGCATTGCATTGAATCTATAGATGGCTTTGGGTAGTATGGACATTTTAACTATTTATTCTATGGATGAATGAACACA